>HE671899.1:0-18688 GCA_000313835.2 Heliconius melpomene melpomene
TTACCTCAGTCAGTGAGGACAAGTCCTTTTATATATATAGATAACCGTAAAGAGTCATTGCGTATTCTCGTGGTGGTACTCGCCGCACTATGCCTAGTTACCAGAGCGTAGAAATTAAGTATTAAGTAATATTTATTTCCCCGAGTTGGAATCGAATCCGACACCTTTTGCGTTTACAGTTGCAAGTTTGTGCCTATACTTCCAATAATATCACATACATACATATCTCCTCCCTTTTCATGTATAACAAAATTAATTCACTATTTCAAGTAACGTTCTATATCAAGAAAAATATTCTAGGTTGTCGTATTCCCGACGTCTGATCCGAAGCCCCGTGATGAAAGGCGTCATCTATCAACGTCGATGGGAACAGAAAATAGTCGATTCAACCAAAATCGTGGCAATATGCTAAGTAGCAAAAAGGTAAGCGATATAAGAAATTACTTTACTTTCAAAGAAAACGTAAACTTAATGGTTTCTAATATAATATGAATATGTTAAGGTTGGGAATATTTTAATTTGTAATAACGTTATGTTATTTAGTGGGATTTTAATAACAAACAAAAGAAATGCCTGTCTATTTCTTAATGTAAAAAAAAATTGAACAAATAAAGATGTTTCGGTTTCTCCCGACAAAGGGAAATAAATTAAATATTAATTATATTTTTAGGCCGTCAACACATGCAGTATGCAGCGTGAAGTTGATATTATTTTTTAAATATTTATTAATATTCTCCAAGTAGGCTTCGAACCCTCAACCATCGTGCTTTCACAAACTGATCCTCGTAACAAGAATGTCAAATTACACAGAGATATACTATTCCAATATATTCTAAATCCAATCAAGATATTCGATTATATTCAAGCTTCTAATTATCATAAGAGCCGTATTAGAGATTGTCTATATAAGATGTATACATATAGACCAGATAACAATTAATTATTAGAATAATTAGGTGGGGAACGGAAGTGTCCCGGTGGTAGGTTCCCAGGTTCCATTTGTCTACCCTGTTATGTGCGGTGTAAAGCAATTAGTACGCACGGTAGGTCTAGGTTCGATTTTTACTTAAGGAATTGTGTATTTTGTAAATATTAATTCCTATCGTTTAACTTGTCGCTTCGTACTCGTGGTAAATTAAAATAATTAAGTTACTTCGAAACCATATATGTATATTTTAAATATACATATTTTATTTTAGCTTTTTTAAAGAAAATTGATGTTTATTCACTCTGTTTATTATAAAAAAAATATCCATAGTTTGAAAAAAATAGACATAAAACAAAATTTCGATTTCGATTCGAGTTAATAAGTTATTTTCGTTTAATTGCTCTGGTAATGAGATGAGCTGCAGCGTTGAGTTCCGCCGTACAACATACATTGGGCAGAAAGTGAAGAACAGACTCTAGGTTATAGTTTGCTCTGAATTCAGCGTGAACGTAGAAAAGAAAAACAAACTTTACAAAATTAATATTTTGTTACAAATTTTAATTTACATCCAAAATATCCTGGTTACCACCACAAAACAAATTAAACCTATATTGTTTAAAATATTAAACAAGAACCAATTGCATTAGTACAACATGTAAACAACAACAAGAATTAATAATTGAAATTTTGTATATCCAATAAGAGCTTAATGAGATATAAAGTAAATAGCAGGGTAGACAGAGGGAACCTAGTGTTAAGAAATTGTGTTTACATTCCTTTTAGGAACCTAGTGTTAAGAAATTGTGTTCACATTCCGTAGAATTTTCGAAGCTTAGTAGCGGAGCTCAGCGCCGCGATTTGTCTTACTAGGAAATGAATATGATTCATTCCCCCATGTAGCAATCGAAACCACAGCTGTCGCGTTTCTTTAAACTTTATTTTAATTTATTTTCTCACAAAACACTAAAAACTATAAGTTTTAATATAAATCAGCGCGAGGAAATGAAAGAAGTAATCCATCTTCCAAGCTTACGAGCAACTTTGCAGTCTGAATGCTTGTAACGATCGTTTTATTACTTTAAACTTTTTAATGATTGCAACTACCTATATTTATAAGTTTTTAAGTTCATTTATTCTAGCATCGAGCGTAATGGGCGTATGGCGTCTTTTAGACATTGGGAACCTAGTGTTAAGGCACTCTCTTCTTCACTTTCCAGCCAGATTTTGAGGCATTACGTATTGAGGAACTTAACGCTGTTATCGTCTTGTTACAATGTAGTGTAAAATTTATTTACTATATTTCACGAAAATGTGAAAAAAATATTAGTATTTCAATGTTGAAGGCCTCATTCATTTCCTGAAATTGGAATCGAACCGATAACCGTCTCATTTATGTTCATATGCCGTGTCGCTGCGACAAAAGGTATATGAAGATATAAAAATATACATATAACAAAAGTGTGTCAGACTGAAATTGTATAAGAAATTGATTTTCACCAAACAATTCTCTTCCCTAACAATTTTCAATCAAATCTGTTGTATTAGTAAGTAAGAAAAGAAAATGGGAAAAAAATATAGGATTAGTGAAAAAGGATTTAGTATGGCGACAAAGATTATGTTCAATGTGTTTTTACTCATAGTGCAGTGAGCATGGAAAAATTTTGATATAACTTTTAGATTTCAATTTACAACATCTCATATGTTTGTACGGTTTCGGCTTTAAGTCTTTTTTCTGTAATAGCAGGATAATGAGGGAACTTTAGTGTTAAAACACTCTTTTTATAATATAATGTTCACTGCGCCACTACGAACATTATACAAATAATTATATAAATTAACCTTCGAATATCTCAGCAATTCAATATCAATATATTAATATTAACAATCGATAAATCTCAGAGACGCAAAGTTAACGTGAAACACGCCAAATATGATAATCCACGTTACCAAGCTTAAGTAACTTTATTACGGTGCCTTTGATCTTGCATGTTTAACGGAATGATCAACGTGAGAACAAACAATACAAGTGCTACTTATGTAGATTTGTATATTATATTTCTTAATAATTTAATTGAGTTTTATTTGAGTATGATTTTTTTTAATTCAATACAGTAAGAAAATTCGTAACTGTATATAAGACGGTTGTGGTTCTAATTCCTAGCTTAGATATCAAAAATATTTTTTTTTCTTTTCTCTCTTCGGCATAAAGTAGAGAATGGAGTGCCTTATCAATAATATATTCGTTTACGTTTTCTCCCATATAATATTTTAAAATACAGTATTTGTTTTATATACAGCCCCACATTACATAATGTTATTACTGAAAATTTACAGACTTTACAGGCATTATATTCAGAAAATTATAAGCGACTTACAATAAATGAGTTGATATAAAATAACATTCGAACTAAAGACTTTACAGCAACTGTTTAAAATAGAATTAAACAAAGTAAAAATATTAATTATCTTTTACCATTTCTACGTATCTCGCTCTCTGTACGTTTTTACGACAAAACGGTAGAAAGTTACGTATCAAATAGAGAAGCTGTATAAAGGTGTACTCTATGTTTTTTAGGGTTCCGTACCGCAAAAGACAAAACAACTTTTATTATATCACTTTGTTGTCGTCGTATATGAAAGTCGTTGCGTAATAAAAACATTACAAGCTTATATAAATGTAGTTAGTTTCATAAAACGTAGTCTCCCATTTTTATGAGATAAAAAGAAATACAATAATAAACAATAACAGTTAATAACAATTCGACAACTTTTATATTTTTTAATGTTTTACTGTCAATTATTAAATTTATACGGAACCTTCTGAAAATGAATCAGTTTCACTGACTTTTTTTCTTTAGATTTTATCTGCCACTCGGATGAAGCTGTTCGTGTAATGGGCATTCCTTATAAAGATTCTCATGATGTTCTTAAAAGAATAGATAAAGTGTAACGATGTGAAAGTAAAAAGCACTAAAAGAAGAAAATTGCTGAATTAAATACATAAAGAGTTATTCGTAGCGCAGGACAACGAGCGTGGCCGTGTAAAAATGTTAGGTTGTGGGTTCGATTTCCACTCGAAGAAAATTAAATATTTAATATTTTCATTCCCACGCTCTGATAACGAGATAAAACGCAGCGTTGACTTCCGCCACTCAACATGCAACGCCTCTAGAATTTCGCAGGGAAGGGAGTGTCTTAACACTAGGTTTCCAGGTTCTCACTGCCTACCTTGCTATGTGTCCTTAAAAAAATTGAAAGTAAAAAGCAAAAAAAGAAGAAAATTGTTGAATTAAATCTATAATATATATGAGTTATACAGGATGATTGTTAGATAGATATACAAACTAAAATAGATTGGTCCTTTTATTTTAAAAACATTCTCACTTGGTCCTCTTTCGATTACAAGATAACCAGACAAAACGTTCTCAACACGCAATGTCTTAAAACTTCAGCAGTGCCTGGGGACCGGAGAACAGAGACACTATGCAAATACAGGGCGAAGCTAAGAAAACATTATATAACACACATTCTATTTGCAAGATAACTGTCTCTTATATTTGACGGAAGTAAACTTAAAAGCTTATTGTAACTTAGTTAAGGGATTTACAAACATAAGGATCGGAAAGTTCTACATGGGACTTGTAAAGGACATTCCAACCTTCTTGATTACAAATTAAAATGAACGGAGTTAATTAATTAAGTAATATGTAAACGAAATGGTTTTATGTCCAGTCTCCAATCCAGGGTCTCTTTTCTAGCTTTACGCTGTATCCTGCACATAGCAAGATAGGCAGAGGGAACCTAGGAACCTAAGGTAAAACACTCGGGTTACATTAAAGTTCTTCCGTTCTTGACTTTCCGTGGAATGCTACAGGCATTGCGTGTTGAGTGGCGAAACTTAACGCCGCGCCTTGCCTCATTACCAGATTGAGGAAATGAAAATATTACATATTTATTTGCTCGCGTGGAAATCGAACCTACAGCCTCTTTATAAATAATGTAGATGTGTAAAAATAACAAAGGCTCCCCAAATTACTTTAATTTATTTCTTTCATGTTTTTATAGAACCATAAATTTTAACATTTCTAACGTAAGCCATTTGTATCAGGCTGAGCGGAAGAGGAAATACTTGTTCTTATGAAATCGTCGATATGTCATGCTATTGTAGGACCGAATGGGGAATTCTGGACGTGTTTCTAATATTGAGATTTAAACGGCCCTTTAATATTGTAAAGCCAGAGAACACTCGATATCTCAAAAATTCGGTGGAAAGTGGAGAGTGGAAGGTTTTAACAATAAGTTCCTTGGTTTCCTCTGCCTATCCTGATATGTGTGAGATATAGCGTGAAGAGAAAGAAAAAAAGATGTGTAAGTTACTCATAATTTGTATAAAGTTAAGCATTTGTAACATCCATCATCCATTATCCATCTAAATTCTATAGTTATTTTTTTATTAAAGACGGTGTTTCTTACATTTTAAAAGTTAGAAATATTAGAATATATTTATGAAAATTGAGTATTAAGAAGTTTTTTATTTCAATATGAAACAAAGTGCTGCGTTAGGTTCCTTAAACTTAAACAGAAAAAAAATCATAATGAACTAAACAATCGTAATAGCTAATTTCACGGTAAAAAGTAAATATATTCACAGAACTAGTAACTAAGCAAAATAAAGAAATAAACAAAATATAATATTTGTTTGAAAGTTGCTTGTACCAGTCACCATTTTCTTAAAAGTCAAAAGTTTTTCTCGTTTTAAGTTTTCTTTCTATTTTCACGATGTATACAGTGGCGTACCCTTATAAACATACATTTTAAATTCATTTTTCTGCAACAACAAAACTTAGATCAGCGTTGAGTTCCAATACTCAACACAATGCCTCCAGAAGATGACAGAAAGTGGGGAACGGAAGTGTCTTAATAGGAACAGAGTATCTGAACACTAGGCTCCCAAGCTTAAAGTAAAAATAATAATAATAGCTAAGAGGCATTACTACCAGCAAAATAAGTATATATATATATATATTTACGGAACTAAAGTAGAATAAAGAAATAAAAAACATAATATAATATTTCTTGTATAAAAATGTTGCTTATACCTGTTACTACTTGAAGTTTGTCTTATTTTAAAGTTTTATTTCTATCTTCACAATATATACAGTAGCGGCCTTTGTAAAGATACCTATTGAATACATTTTTGTGCTACAATAAATCTTATATTCAACTTTAACAAATGATGTCATAAGTTTGAAACGTGTTTTTTTTTCAGCTGCACCCTGTATTCCGCATGTAGCATGGTGGGAGCTTAGTGTTAAAACTCTCCGCTTCACACTTTCTGCCGAATCTTGGAGATATTGCGTGTGTATCTTGTAAATAGGGCGATAAGTGGGAAACGAGAGTGTTTTAGCACTAGGTTCCCTCTGCCTCTGTCATAAATAACTAAAACAGAAGAGCTCTTTAAACGTATACATTATTGATCCTAAGAAAAGTTCAATGGCGCGAGAAAAAAAAAGGTCGCACTAAAACCATAAGAGATTACGTATTTTTCACTTCGCTTCGTTAACTTTCAAGTTTATTTTCTAGGTACTCTGAGAATACTTAGGCGTTTAGGATAAATATATATTTTTTAAATTATAAAATATACTTAGTGTTTAGGCACTCCGTCCACATTTTGCCCAAATTCGGGACTTTATGTGTAAATGGCGGAAACTAACGCCATGCTTTGTCTATCAGAAAGGGAATTAAACAATTTGTTCCCCGTTCAATGTTATTATATAATTCAATTCAATATTTTTATATATTATATATATTCTTTTTTAAGTACCTACATCTAAATACTAATTGCACATGAATAAATTACCATAAAGAAACCTTACCCGGTCAGTAAAATGAAAGAAATTAGACGAATAAAGCTACCTACATTTTTTCATTTAGTTTCACATTTTATCCCTAGAGGGTAGCCAGAGAGGAGCGCCAAACACCACTATCAGCTACTAATATCATTATCAATGTCAATTAACGAAAATTTGGCCAGAGCTGAATTTTGGTAGAGACTTTGGGTACACCATTACGAATAAAATATCAAAGAAGTTTTCATCGATTTCTTGTAAACTAAAAAAGTTATTTAAGGTCAAATGAATAAACTTTTCTGTTGTTTGGATTCGTCTGCTAAATGATAAATGATATCAAAAATAGATGAGACAAAGTTGGAGATCATGAAATCATCTAGAAGAACCTTATATGCCTTGAAATATAAATAGAAGAAATTAATTATTTTTATATACAACATTTAAAATACTAAGAAAATTGTTAATTTCAAGTTATTCGTTATTTACACTACATATAATCCAAAAGGTATATCCCAAACATTAACTAACGCTATTTTTCCTCGAGATAAACGTCTCCATGACGAATTATGTCATGACATAAGTGTCATCTTACTGTCAGGACATGTCATTATTTGTTTGTCTTAACATAGAAATTGCTGACATGAAAATAAAACATTTTTTTTGCTTCACGCTGCAGGCAGTAGGAACCTGGGAACCCAGTGTTACGACGCTCCATTCTCATTAATACACTTTTATTCTCCACTTACCGCCAGATTACTAAAGCAATGCGTGTAGAGTAGCTAAAAGGATTATTATGTTTAAGCATCCTTTTCAGCTTCGCCACAGTCGGGTAAAAAAGCAAAAAACCATCTTATTTATAATATAAAAATATACATATATGTTAATATAAAACAGTAATAAAAAAGATATTTGCCATAAATTCAGCTTCAATACTAGAAAATAAACTTTGCATATAATTTTTTATCTATTATCAGTACAAAGCTTTAAGCTCGGCCAGTATCACGCCGACCGCCGCGCGGTGAACATCGCTGGTCGAGGATTTCGGCATTGAATGAAAAACTTTAGTTATCGAGTATAATAATAAAGATTGTGATTATATATTACTTGTGTTATAAATTTCTGGATTTTATAATAAATATTGACTCTAAAAAGTGGTAAGTTTTTTTTAATGTGTAGTTTCATAGGAATTTAGATTTTTAATATTATTAAGTCTTATATAGGGTTTAAAGTGTGAGATAAAGCGATGCTAATTGTACTTAACCATTACATACATAATTGTTTTGTTTTATTTATTTTTTATATTTATTAATGTATAGAGATATAAAAGAACATATTACTCCGTTCTATTTTTTATCTATAATAAAATTATTTGGACTATACTATTTTCTATTTCTTTGAATGTGTGAACTATAAATAACTAATCGATGGATGGATGGATGGAAGCCGTCATGGCGCAGCGGCACAGGGGTGTGACTGCAACGCGACCGTTGTAGGTTCGATCCCCACTCGAGGAAGTGAAATATTTATTTCCATTTCTTCGCTCTGATTTCGAGGCAAAGCTCGGCGTTGAGTTCTGCCACTCAACACGTAAGGCCTCCAGAATTCAGCAGAAAATGGGGAACAGAGTGTCTTAACACTAGGTTCCCTCTGCCTACTCCGCTGTGTGTGGGATACAGCGTGAAGCTGATTTGAGGGATAGATTAATGAGTGGATGAATGGATAGAAAATATTTAATTTTGTATGAAACCTCATTTTCAATTTCATCGTAATTAAATGAGAAGTGTATACGTAGCTACGTTATTTATAAGTTTTATATAGGCTTTGAACCTCAAATCTGCCCTTTTACGCAACAAATTCGCTGTCTGTCACTCGAAGAAATTAAAAAATAAATTTAATAAATATTTCTTTTCCTCGGGATCGAACCGTCAACCAGTCTCGTTAACAGTCACACATTTGTGCCTCTATCTAAGTTTTTATCTCCATTCATAAAAAATAAATATAATACATAAAAGTTACAAGCAAAAGAAAAACATGATTAATCTTTGTTACGGCTGGGGAAACAAAGTTTATCAATAATAGATCAATCAGCGTACTAACGACTGTAACTATTGAGGCCTTGTGGAATCGATTTTGCTAATTTCGAAGGTCATAGATTCTTATTATAGGGGGAAAACAGGTAGCTCCGCCTGCATTTGTTTTAATATATTTTAAGGCTATTATGGCGCAGAGATCGAATAGCTGTAAGCTCGACGGTAGTTGGTTCGATTCCTATTCGAGGAAATGAATTAAATTATATATAGAGAGAGTCTTAAATTAGTGTTAAATGCTTTAATTGGTTTTTAACATGGTTTTATGGGTGACTAGGCTCTACTACTAACTACTTTAATATAATAAGTACATTTTTTTCTCGTTATAGTATAGACACCCTATCTTAGTGCTCCTCGAAGCACTTACCCCCTAAATTGAAATTTTCTAAGTCCAGTAGTTTCAATTGTGCTTTGCCTATTAGTTACTCAGTTGCAACGCAGGAGTTCATAGGACATAAGTATTATAATATAAAAATTTGTATGAGAAAACATTATTTAAACCGACCTTAAAATTTAAATCGTGGTTCCCTCCTTAAAAAATATTATCCTACATAAGACGCTAACGACAAAAGTTTTTATTAACTGCGTAAAAATTTTGGGGCGACAAGTGTATACTTGCTTGCTTTTACCATTGTACTACAAGTATTAGTAGTACAATGGTTAAACGGTTAATGTTTTACTAAGCAAAAGATAGGTTCAAATCCGACTGCTTATTTTTTTATTTTTGTATGTGTAATTATGATGACTGACTGATATTTAATGTAAATCTGTACAAAATGAAATCTACATACTTTTACCAAATAAATTGCCAGCAAGTAACAACAAATGTGAATTGAATTTTCAAAATTCTTTTTTCACAAAAATGTAGATTACAATACAATAAGTACTGATACAAATTATTGAGACTAGTTTCGCTTTTGTTAAATTATAATTTTCAACAAATACAATATTTTTAATAAAAATCGTTAATTACTTGGCAAACATTGCTTATAAAAGCAAAATAAACAATTCGTTGTGTAACTAGATAGAAGTAAAAGAAAGATAAGCCATTATATTCCAACGCAGTTCTTTATGCAAGTAGAGCATTTCTTATTTATAAATATAAATTAAATTTTCAAACAAGTCGGTATTCAAAATTAAATTTACCTCTTAGTTAATTTAATTCGACCACGCAGGCCAAACTTAAGTATAAGATAGATATAACAATTTGAGTATAAAATTTAGAACAAATTTAAATATCATTTCTTTGTGCCCTTTTTTTAGCCTCCCTACTTTCTTTCATTTGAATAGTTCAAATGAAAGAAAGTAAAGAGGCGAGGAGAGGATACTCTTCAATAAATCTCTTCAATAAAAGAAGTCTATTCATGATTATTTTGATTAAATCACTATTTGTACCCTTTTTAAAAAAATCAAATAAAATCAACTTCACGCTGTATCCCGCACACAGCAAAGTAGGCAGAGGGAACCTAGTGTAACACTCCATTCCCCACTTTCTGCCGAATTCTGGAGGCATTGCGTGTTGAGAGGCAGCCTTTCAATACTGTTTTTTAAAATGTAATGAAAGGTATAAATATGCTAACATCCTTTAAAACCTCAAACCTGTGATCTTCTATAAACCTTCAAGTTCTAACAACTGAACCATATCTTCACATCTTGCTATCGTGATATCTTGATACGCTTGTCACAACTTCTGTCGTTAGCGTCCTTTGTAGAAAAATATTTACTAAGCTTCCACTACTGAAAGCTCTTTACTAAGAATAGATCGTTTAACTAGAATATATTTATAAAGTAAAATGAAATTTACATTTTCCTTTTAATTATTTTGTGGCGCTTTTTAAGTTAAGAAATATAAACAACCTTTATTTAATTACTAGTTGTACATCTCTAAGTGCACTCCACTCACTAAGAAAAGTATGCCAAATTACAGCATTCTACGCCGCGTAGTTTCAGCAATCGGACATCACATAGATAAGTCGGCGTTAAGTTCCGATACACATACGTAATGCTCCCAGAATTCTCTTATTTTTTATATCTGGCTCGAAGGACCAAACAATGTTGTGGATTCGTAAATGTGAAAAGGGAATACGATTATTTTTTTAAAGTGATTTAATCAAGAATGACAATTTTATGTAATAAAAAAATGAACGTGATAAAAAGAAAATATTTTAGAATAAAAGTAAAACACTGCGTCCATAAAATGAGGAACAGGGTGGTTTAACATTAGAATCCCTCTGCCTATGCTGCTTAAGTTAATGGTAAACCAAAAAATGTACCAGTTTTAACAAGTAAAATACAAACCAAGGGCGCTTCAACGAATCTAACTTACATAGAATGTGTACCGATCTGTACCATTTGCATTCTGAATTATAATTGAGTTTGGTTCGCAAACAAAGTTACTCGTGTAAATGGAAACACGTAGAGGTGGCCATTCCAGAGATAGTAGGTCATATTCAATCTTTGACCTAAGATTTTCTATGTCAATATTTATTAAAATTTTCTTTTCACTATAATTAGTTTAAATTCAATTAAATCAGCTTCACGCTGAAGAGGAGCTTGATGTTAAGACACTTCCTTTCCACAACCTTCCGCCTAAATTCTGGAAGCGTTGCGTGTTGAGTGACGGAAGTTTGCTTCATCATCAGAGCGAAGAAATAAAAATATTAAATATTTCATTTTCTCGAATGGAAACCGAACCCAGAACCTATCACGTTTACAGTTGCACGCTTACGCCCCTGCGCTATGACTCGCTTCGCCTCGCTTTTCATAAATAAAATTCGTTACTCCGTAACTTCTCATGCACACCATACAAAGTAGCAAGATGAACGACACCGTTAACGAGTGTAATAAAAAGAACTCTCCTTGTCTGATAGTTCTTTTGTTGACAATTTTTCTAATAAAATTGCAGAAGCTTGAATTATTACATGATGCCACGCCACGGACGTCTCGACGCCATTGTAATTCAGTGTCCATTTTGATGCAACTTTTGTCTCTTAATATATCTTAATATTTTCCTGATTGGGCGTTAAGTGAATGACAGAATGAAATGACACTATACTCGTATTATGCCAAATTACACTAAAAATACAAGAAAAACCTGTATTATATATATATTATGTATATGGTATGTACATATATGAATATATTATGAAATTTAAGGAATCATTTCATTTATAGCTTACTTAAAATCTTACAATATATTATGTAGCAGGGTATGCAGAGGAAATCTAGTTTTAATACACTACTACGCGGATTATGGCGGAAGTCATAGCCTGCGCCACGACGTTCGAATTTTTTTTAGCTTCACGCTGTATGATTCAGGAGCATAGCAAGGTAGGCAGAGGGAATCAGGGATGCTACTATTAAAACACTCCGTCCCCATTGCCGTTCTCCACCTTTCGTTGAATTATTATGAGTACTCCTGTTCCACCACCTGCCTGAAATAAATTTTAAATACATATATGACGCTTTTCTACTAATAATATAAAGCTTTACCTAAAGCTTAAATAGGAAGTGTAATGTTGAATCATTTTATTGACAACCGTAGTTTCAACTAGAAAGTTAAATACAGGATGTTTCCACATGCAAAGCGTCCACACAAAAGATTCACCCGCAAGCGAAATAGTATTTCATTTTAGTATTTATTACTCGTTCGCGTTTTTAGATGGCATTTAAGCTTTGTTGAGATATTTTATGTTAAATTATTAATTTACTATTGTATAGTAACATTATTATAAATAAATAAAATAAACCAGCTTCACGCTGTATCACGCACACAACAGGGTAGGCAGTGGTAACCTAGTGTTAAGACACTCCGTTACCAACTTTCTGCCGAATTTTGCAAGACATTGCGTGTTGAGTGGCGGAACTCAACGCCACGATCTGCCTTGATACTAAAAAAATGAAATTATTGCACAATTCGTTCCCCCGAGTGGGAAACACAAGCTTGCACAACTGCGCCAAGATGGCCTCACGTAATACCGTTAAAAACGTGTTAAAGCTGAGAGAATTTGTATGCCATTATGCTTTAGATTGTCCATTATTGTCATTCTTCCCCACTCAGGGAAGTGGGAGTCAAATCAACAACCATCACGTCAACAGGCAAACGTTGTTCCACTGCACCACATCAGTTATAAATTCTATCAAAATCCCATTACGTGCCCAGTGGTTTATCACACTGATTTAACATGAATAGCTTAAATGTTAGAATTACATTAGTTCACGCTGAAATGCTACATCACGATCTAGTCCTAGTTTCAAATATTTGGTTATATAAACTTCTAAATTCACTTGTTCATCATAAGATAAGGTATAATAGGAGAGTATGTAAGAGGGAGTAGTGATATATCTCTCCTTTAGCTGTATTTCTTGCTAAATGATTTGCTTCCGCCTCCTAGAAGAGTTTCCTGCCAGGCGATATTATTTCGTCGTTTAAGCTGTATTAAACCGTTAAATTTAAAAATAAGGATTTTTCATATATAGCCGAAATGCTCGGACCTAGAAATCTGTATTTCACATAGATTCCTTGAGATATAAATATAGATAAACATTAAAAGGACATATCCTCAAATACCAACGAGAATGGAAAAGAAAAGAATTATATTCTACGGAAAGGAAGTTGCGGGCTACAACTGGTTTCGTTACAAAATCCAGTAGGTATAATATGCATTTTGCTAGTGTAGCTTTCTAGGCAGTTTTAAAATTTTGTTTAAAATAAAAATGGGTTTTCCCTTACAATGTAATGTAAATATTTTGAGAGGGATTTTTTTAATAAAAATATTGGCGTTATATAAAAGGTAGTGTTTTACTTTTATTAATATAAAATGAAAGCTCAACAAAGTAAAAATAATAGCGTATCAATTTTTTGTTATACAGAACTGTAGTTATAATAAATTTATCGTTTAAAATATAAAAATTCGGAAAAGTTCAGAAGTCTCGAGGTAATCAGTTTGTGAAAAATAGAAAAATATACCAACCGAATAGAGATCCTCCTCATTATTCAAGTCGCTTAAAAACATGAACTATATATAATTTCGTAACTTTTAACTCCTTTATATTTTTAGTCTACCCAAGATCGAATAAATAAAAAATATTACAAAAAACCAATTCCCCGACAATGGCTCGAACCCATAACTGTTATTGCAGCCACATGCTAACCCACTGAACCACGACGACCTGAAGAAGACAACTTAAACATATTCCATACATAACCTTGATAACTTGTTACGCAAAACCATTAGAACTAATGATATCAAATGTATACATTCAAATTGTAAATGACACAGATTAATAAAAGCTACGTGGGCGCGATAGAGTTTAATTATAAATGATATATTATTATTTATATGTATGTATTTATATTTAATTTTAATTTGTTTCGGTAATTATGAATATTATGAATAGCATAAGCGAAGAAATCTAATTAAAAGAATTGTGGGTTCGTTCCCATTTAAAGGAATTATTTATTTCCAATTTATGGTGGGACGACAAAGTGTACTACTAATTTGTTTAAAAGGAACTCGGACAGCGTTCACGTGCATTCTAAAAGGACTCCTCAAATATACAATTAAGTCCGATTTCATAGCCTCAACGTTGCTCTTATTTTACTAGCCCAAAAATGACTCATTCCCATCAAAAATGACTCATTCCCATGAGTGGAGATCGATCTACAACCATTGCCTAGCTAAACACTTCCATAGCACCTCACGTTAAGTATTTGACGATTAATGAATTAGAACATATTGGTAGATAAAAGAATGTGAGGAGTAATAATGATGCAAATAGGCTACGACACTATACACGTTACACTCAGTGTATACATGAAAGAAAGAAAGATAAATGCCGTGGAGATGCGATATCTTCGTAGGATATGGGGAGTCAGCTTAGCTGATTGAATTCGCAACGAAGAGATCCACAGAATGGCAGGTACTAGCGAGGATGTTACGGTGAGAATGAAGAAGAACGCGCTCAGCTAGTTTGGGCACGTCGAACGAATGAGTGATAAAAGAATGACAAAAAAGATTTATGATGGCAAAGTGAGTGGTAAGAGAGGTAGGGGGAGACCTTGGTTGACCTTCGAAAACACAATAAGAAAGATACTGGAGGAGCAAGCATGCGAGCGAGGAAAGCATGAGGTCCATACATGATAATGTCTGACATTTATGTTGGAATTCCTGTCGTAATTTCTATCTTAACGGGAACTAATGAGATTTTCCATTTTATATATTAAAATCTACGCAAATAATATTGTATAATATAAAATGTGAATTCAAATTTATTGTGTACATTTAAACATTTCATTGTGGCATAATCGCGCTTAATATGCCTTTAAGTACACTAAGAACGTCTCTAGAACCATTATTCTTATTCAATGCTCATAGAATTAAGTAGGCTTATAGTAAGATTTGTTCATAGATATAGGCATTGAGGCCGTCTGACTGTAAAAGCAATTTACGAAGACGTCTAAAAATTATTATTAGCAGGATTATTCTATACCAACGATATGGTGTATTTCTTTTGTCAATATAACAACAAAACTGTACCTGTACTAAAAAAACAATAAAATAAATATTTATGCGGATCCCATACAACAACCGAGATTTTTCTGTCCTTTTATAGATACGAGTACGGAACCATTTGGCTGTTTTTTTTATTTTACATGACTGTGTAGGCAGAGAAAGAGAACTGTCTGAACTCAAGTTAGTGAATGCAGAAGCTCATCGCTGCATTTTGTCTTTTTAGAGAGGGCCAGGGTATACATAACGAATTGTAATAATAACAATAAAAAAAACTCTACTAAATGGAACCTATAGCCATCGCGTATAATATACATTAAAGAAAACCAAAATACACTTAGAACGCCTCTTGAACAATATTCTATTCTTATTCAAGATTTATTAGAATTAAGCGGGCTTACATTGAGATTGGCTCATAGGAAAAAAGATTAGGGCAAATTTATTACAGATAGACCAGTAATTGGGTATCACTGAGGCTTAGGGCCGATTGTATAGTTTAGGGAACCCTAATATATATAAAAAACTCATTAAAATTTATGAAATACGAAACCCGATGTTGTTTAGTTGTAAATACTTGATTATGATTTGATAGTCTTGGGTTCACACTTTGTAAATTGGAGAGAGTTACGCTATTTCCCCCAAAAAGGGCCCCAAAGGTAACTTACTGTTAAGACATACTATTCTCTCTGCCTACTCTGCTATATGCGGAACACACCGAGAAAATGAAAAATAAAAAAAAAGCATTGAAATTTATATTTTTGTATAAAAACGTGTAGCTTAATGTGTATGTGTGTTATTGTGTATTTTAACTCATAGAATTACTTTAGTTAACTTTCCAATTTCACAGCAAGAAGTTCCAAAGAGATATAGAAACACGTCTGTCTCCACGCTTCATACCGAATTGAACAAAATACTTACACAGAAACTTTTGTTTGTGTTGCGTGAGGATAATTTCTAATGACACTGTTTAGCTCCAGATCTTAATTGTATATATTTTTATGTTATCTATCTATCTATCTATATATATATCTATAAGATATCTATCTATAACAAATAAATATAATATAAAATATATACATATTTATTTGTTATAGATATTTAAGGTTATCGTAGCACAGCTGCAAAGTCTTTAATTCTAGATTTGGCGGTTGTAGATTTGATTCCCATACGGGGGAATGAATCTTTTTTCTGCCACTACACAGGCTAGATCTCGAATATTTGGTAAAAAGTAGAGTCTGTATAAACATATGTCTAGACACATTAACCTACTTAAAAGGAAGCATGATTTAGTAGACTCTTATCGTAAAAAGTTTTTAAGCATAAATAAATGTAGTGATCTATTAATCTATCCTCCACATTCTTTTCGGATTTATATTTTGCCTGCTGTAGATATATTAGGTAACCTAGTATAACTAAGTATAGGAAGACTAAATATGAAGACATTTCGTTCCCTTCGCACCGCCGGGATACCTTTTATATTAAAAAAAAACTGATCTCATACAAAATATTACTATGCGTATGTTGTGCTGAGGCCGCCGCGGCGCAGCAGGTCACCATGTTACTGTAAATACGATGTTTGTGGATTCGATTTCACTCAGAGGAACTCTTTTTAGCTCCACTCTGTATCCCACACATAGCAGGGTAGACAGAGGTGTTACGTGTTACTAGAGTGATTTTTCACTGTAATATTAAATATTCTAGACTCGAACCTGCGACTTTTTGAAACTGTCGGTATGTAACCGTTGTCTCTTATTATGTAAAAATACATTATATAAATAATAATAATTTTAAACTTACTTAACCTGTATCTTTCAAGTGATGTATGCACCAATTTAAACTTTTCTACCATTTGAAACTGAAATTGCTATCCATAACGAGTTTTCATATTTAACCTAGAAAATAAAATATGTATCTATGTACAATCTACATAAATGTAATAAAATATATAATTTTTTTTAGCTTCACAATTTATCCCACACATAGCAGTGCAGGCAGAGGGTATGCGAGAGCCTAGTGTTAAGACACTCCGTTCCAATAAAGACACTTGCGTTCCCCACTTTTTGCCGAATTCCCGATATATTGTTGAGTGGCGAAATTCAACACAACGCTTTACTAATTACCAGAACGAGGTGCAAATCAAAGAAACTTTTCGCTTTATTTTCGAGATAGTGCGTGTTGAGTGGCGGAACTTAACGCCGCATTATGCTAGCGATAATGAAGAATAATATATCTTATTACAATAATATCTCTTATTATAATAATATCTCTTATTATAATAATATCTCAACCTACTTCTCATATTACACAAATGCGTAAAAATAGATATATATTGGATAAACATTAATAAAATGCTTGGTTTTGACGAAATTTATGTATATAATCTACGGAATTTAATATACTTGCAGGCAAATATTTTTGAAAAACAAATATTTTTTGTTGTACAAAGTAAATGTATCTAATGTATGGGATATGTAAAGCTCATTTTGCTTACATTCTTATTTGCACAGGACATTCCTCGTCCTTTAAATGAGCAAATTAGATTTTATATGAAACTGGGAATATTTGTCTTGGATCCTAATTCGTGTAATGTTTGGAATATTTGAATAGATACTAATTCCTAGCCGTGGCTTTGCTGAAACATTTTTTTTAGTTTTACCTTTATTATCTTGCTAATAGAAGTGTATTCGTAGGGAACCTAGTGCTAATATACTCTGTTTCTTCCGTTTTCCGGAACTCATAATCTCATTTTGTCGGCCATAGAATAGCGAAATGAAAAAAAATAAATATAATTAATCTTGAATGAACCCGCAACCTTCACTTTTACAACCAAATATTACACTACGCCACATCGTTAAGTGACCGACATTTATCCTATCTATATATATAAAAGGACTTGTCCTCACTGACTGAGGTAAGACGCACGCGCAGCCGTAACCGCTGATGGTAGACACGTAGAATTTGGACAGATGTTTACTTTCGTAATCTGGACATCCACTAAGAAGGAATTTTGAAAAATTGTAACCCTAAAGGGGTGAAATAGGGGTTGAAAGTTTGTATGGAAAAAAAATTAAATCGGCGCCGATTTCTATAAAATTTGAAATTTAGATTTTTAAAAGTATTTAATTGAATACGTGTTTCATCGTTTTCTAGAATTCTCCCCCTAAGGGTGCAAATTAGGGGTTGAAAGTTTGTATGGAAAAATCCTTAAATGGCCACCGATTTTTATAAAATTTGAAACTTAGACTCTTAAAAGTATTTAATTGAACACACGTTTCATGATTTTCTAGAATTCTCCCGCTAAGGGTGCAAACA
>HE671899.1:20459-41786 GCA_000313835.2 Heliconius melpomene melpomene
ATGGAAAAAACTTAAATACGGCATCAATTTTCATAAAATTTTAAATTTAGATTTTTAAAAGTATTTAATTGAACACGTGTTTCATCGTTTTCTAGAATTCTCTCACTAAGGGTGCATAAAAGGGGTTGAAAGTTTGTATAGATTTTTTTTTAAATCGGCACCAATTTTTATAAAATTTGAAATTCAGACTCTTAAAAGTATTTAATTGAATATGTGTTTCATGGTTTTCTAGAATTCACCCCCTAAGGGTGCAAATAAGGGGTTGAAAGTTTCTATAGGAAAATCTTTAAATCGCCATCGATTTTTATAAAATTAGAAATTTAGACTCTTAAAAACATTTCATTGAACACATGTTTTATGGTTTATTAGAATTCACCCCCAAAACACGCAAGCGAAGCTGCGCGCGTGCGCTAGTACTTTATAAAAGAATTCGATACAATTTATTTTTTATGGCAGTGTTAAGAAGAAAACCTACTTAAAAACCTTCCTGCTTTTTCCCTATAGCAAGGTAGCCAGAATCTTTTGTATAAATTCTCTATCATTCGCTTAGCATAGTGGGGAAATAAAAATAAAAATGCGAACTGTATGTTGAGGCCCCCGTGTGACATTAAATGCAACGGTTATGGAAATCTATCCACTTGGGACATTTAATTATTTAATTTTTTCTTCCGCTCTGGTAACTAGTTGAGTTGAAAATAAAACAAACTAGGTTTCACTACCAACCCAGCATATAAGCAGCGTGAAGTTAATAAAAGTTAAAAAAACACTAACTTAAAGTTATTTTATTAACTTACGCGACAACTCCTCAATACTGTGCATATCACGCAATGGGTAATATGGGTGGTTCTGTGTCGGAGGTTCAGAATATCGCTGAGAGAGGTTCACGCTAGTTCTCAATAGCTTTCGTCGTTGTACCGGAGGCAGAGCAGCCTAAAATCAAATGGATTTGTGATTATTTCTTATTATACGTTATAATTTTAGTAATAGTGATTATTAAGAAAGTATTCTTGTATAAAAATAAAGCAAATAATAAAATCTAATCAGGCTTTTAATATGACTTTCTCAAACCTATTTTAATACAAATATACAAAATAATGTTTTAGAATACATTTATAGAATACATTTTAGTTTTGTCACATTGAAAGTTCAGCCACCTTATTAAAAAAATAAATAACTATTAGCCACCTAAGTCAGAAAGGAATAGAAATAATAAAAATATTTCATACTTCTTTAATAGCATCTACTGGATCAGCATAAAAAGGACTTCCGGCGTGTTCTTTCTCAGAATCATCTTTGCTGCAATCATCTTCCAATTTTACAGTCTCCATACTCTCTACATTATGACTCTCTCTTATTTTCAAGGCAGCTTCTATTTCTTCAGTCAATTTCTTATTCATATTCATAGCAATATTAAGTTTGTCCGGCCTTTTTGCTACAATTTCACCTTTACTGTTTGTCGTCGCTATAATTTCACTCGACCCGTTAAAACTCTTCTTTAGAGAAGTTTCAGAGAAATTTCTCTTTTCATTCAGACTTTCCATTGAGTTGAGTATTATCAAGTTTTCCTTTTCTAATATCGATTGAGTGCTTTTAGCGGCATTCAGTTTAGCTGTAAATTAAAACGAATACAATATTAGCATAAATATTTAATTAAAACCTTAATATGCATCTTAGAATATTGTTGTCTTGACGTGCAAGGTGCATGTAAAATCCAAACTTGATAAGAGAATATGAATATCCTAGCCATATATTCCGAATGTATAACTAAATATAATTAATATACATAGACGTATAAAATCGTAACATAATAAAGTTATTCACTTTAAACTTACGCAGTGTATCAGGCAAAAGATCGGGCCTCTTGCTTTTCATTATACCGCTATTTCCATTGGCACTATCATTATCATATTTAGGCGGTTTAAAAGTTGAGCAATTATTACTTTCTGGGCCCCAAATATCTTCATAGTCACTAACTTTATCCATTAAAGAACTTCTGCAATATACTCCTGGTGATTCGAGGATGTCCGATTCCTAGAAAATAATAACAATTAAAGCTAAATGCTTAGCATATGAAACTAACTTCAAATTTAATTTTCTAATGCTATCTATTTGCTTGTTTATTGTTCGTAAGTGTTGTGTTTGCCTTTGCCATGCGGTTAAATATGCTTTTGGCTTAAAACTTATCATGTAATTATATTCTAAACATGCATTTATGGTGATGAAATATGCAGCGACAAATGCCAATTTTTACAGCAAATTTGAGCATATATGACGTATGTAATATAATTATACATATAAAGACGAACACCCTACCTGATAGTGCTTGGACTCCTTGCGCATGGAGTGTTTACTCCTCCTTGATCGACCAGAAGGTGTGGAACTTGTTGTATTAGTATTAGGAGTTATAACTTTCTCTCGATCTTTACCAGTTACAGGAGACATTAAAGAATTATTGGAAGTTGGTGAAAATACATTCTTACTGGAAAGAGGTGAACTTCGAGATACAGGAGAAAATATTTCACTTTTATTAGTTTGACTTATAGGAGAAAATACTCCGCTTTTAGATGAAATAGTATCGTTTGACACTGGCGAGTTAATTTGACTGGTGGGCGAGAATATGCCACTTGTCACTGAGTTAGTTCCATTAGGAGACACTAGTTGATTAGAAGTAAAAACATTACTCGACTTCGTCAAAGTATTCACTATTGGATCGACAGATTCGGATGTAATTGTTTGGGATTCTAGGGGTGATTCAACTTCAGTGCTATTTTGTTCAGCGATCTGCCTTTTAAAGCTGCCGTGTAAACTAGCTGTCATTGTACTTATACATTCTCCTTCTGGTGTCAGACGGTGCATCATATTCTATATAGGAACAGGAACAATTTTTAGTGAATTTTGTACAATTTACAATATATATACATATGTTAGAACAAATATATCGAGCAATAGGCTATATTTACTATTTACAACAAAAACCATGCTGTCGGCATTACGCACTCCATGCTGCATTACTAATGTCTGCTCACCTGCATATCTCCATTAGAATCAGTTAAACTTTTCATAGCTTCCACTGTATTGAACCCAGAATCGGCATTGTTATTTTTTATGGCATTAGACGCAAGCGTTAGTTGCAATTGGTCGCTTTGTATACTTTCGTTTATTTGATGATTGTGTATCTGGGTGTTATTAACACTAAATGTTACTGTAGTCGTCACGGTTATATTACCGTTTGCAGTCTTGTTAATCGGGCTAAAAGTTAAAGCCTCTGGTTTAGGAGATAAGGAAATTTTTGAGAACGGAGGTTTTGCCCACCTGGGTGGAGGGGGAGGTGGGGTAGTTTTTACACTGTTAGAATGCGTAGGAGAGTGGTTGTTTGTAGTTGGGAATGTATGAGGATGGGTTATATGCGCCTGAAAATATTTTTCGCATTGGTTAATAAACTTAAAACCATCCTAAATAAGCTGTTAAATTATTCATGTATGCATAGATAAAAAAATACTTACAGTACTGGAAATAAGATTTAAGGTATTCGGTGGGGTGGGTCTGGGTGCTCTAATAAACGATCCAGTGGGTTTTGCGGGTGGAGACGGGGCGGTTCTACCTTTAAAAGTACTTAAACTTTGGTTTTGACTGGGTGGTGAGCCTGACGTATCTACCGGTGACATCTTCAATATCACATTTTGATCTTTATCAGGGCTTAAAATCTGTTCCCGGGAGTTAGTCACTGTACCTTTAAAAGAAAAACGTTTAAAATACATTATTTTATTATATCAGATATTCACATTATTATGGTTTTGCTGAAACAGTATTTGTATTTTTTTATTATTGAATTTAGCCTACGACATACTATACATTAAGAATTTAGAAATTGCTTGTTTTTCTATGGATTAAAACATGATTCTCAAAACTCACTGGCATTAAAACTACTAAGACTAGAGCCAGTATCAGATGGCGTAACGGCCATCGGAACAACCCCATTTGCTAATTGGCACGGTGATAGAATGTTACTGGGATTATTTTTTGGATTTGCCATCGGATAACCCCAAAATTCTTGACCCAGTAGAGCAAGAGAGCTGAGTTGATGTCGACTTTTTGCTTCTCGTAGTGGTTTCGGTAGCTGTAGTTGGACTGGTAACTCGTCACTGAAAAATAAATATTATGAAATGATAAGAAAATGTAACAAGAATTATATTTATGTTATTTACTTAATCTTTAAAAGGAATGAAATGATATCAAAAACAAGTTTAGGTACGTACCAGCATTGGGAGTAATGTGCGATCAACTCCGGTATATTATCGAAACAATTATGAGAAGTTTCGAGACCGATACGGCCGCTCGACGCCTGGATCAGATAATGCTCTATATAGGGCCCCTTATCTGCCGGTAGCCGGACGCTGATGGCCATTGTGTCAGGTTGGCTCGATTGCCGTACCACGAAGTTCTGCGAATAAACATATAGTATCTCAATTTTATCTTTATTTTTCTTTTAATGACAGAGTTCAAAAAGTAATTCCATTTAATAATCTAGTTTTTAAAACATTATAAAAATTTAGGTAAAGAGTATTTCTCTCTGTTACTTACATCTATATCAATATTTAATTATATATTATTAATATTAAAAATGTTCTCTTACTCCTTCCTCCTTTCCTTGTAGTAAATGAAAGGCACCAGCTCTTTGTATTCCAGGTAGGAACCAAACAGGATGTGTTCTTATTAATCTCTCCACAAGACCGATGTCGCATGGCGGCTGCTCTTCGGAATCGGAACCTGAAGACCCAACGGAAGAGCAATCGCCCTTAGCACCTTCTCCATCTGATGATAGGCTTTCTCGACTCTGAAATAATAATAGATATTTATTTTATTAATTATAGATTAAGATAAGTTAAATATGAGGTCAGTCGTCACACATGGGCATAAGTGTGCGACTGTAAACGCGGATAGGTTATGGGTTCGATTCCCGTTCGAAGAAATGAAATAATTGATATTTTCATTTCCTCGCTCTGGTAACGAGGCAAAACGTAGCGTTGAGTTCTACCACTCAACACGCAATGCCTCCGTAATGCGTCAGAAGGTGGGAAACGGAGTGTCTTAACACTAGGTTCTCACGTTCCTTCTGCTTATCCTGCTAAATGCAGAATACAATGTGAAGCTAATAAAAAGTCGTACTAGCCTATATAATATAAATGTCACAGCTTTTGCCGTTTTTACGGGATTTGGGTAGAATATTATTATAATAAAACACCTAGAGCTCCACACATTGGACGCGGCTTCGTGGCGTCGCGTATAAATGTATAATAATATTCCGTTACACTAAAACCATACGCGACACAACAATGCTTTTCTTTTATGTTGTTTCATTTGTAGCAAGCAGAGTGCAAAATGAAACATTACGCTAATTGCTTCTGTACTTTCTCGGAACAAACTTATTAGAGGCTTTGTAGCTTAATGCAGGCAATGCGGAAAAATATACTAAAGGTAAATGTTAGTATTTGATTTAGTTTTTTCAAAATGCTAAGATAAACTTGTGCGAAATATTTTCCAAAATTTTATCTCAATTATTAAAATAATATCTATGTCGTTTTTGAATTTAATAATGAAAATTTCGAAAATGTAAAATCACCCAATATAAAATCTTTTTAAAGTTGAGGTGGACCAAATTATTATTTAATTTAATACAGTGGCGTCAAAATTTAAGTACTTAATCATTTAGAATCGTTCAGATTGGTAAAAAAGTAATAACAGCATTGTCGACTTTGGTCAGCATTTCTATAAACTCTTAAAATGTAAAAAAAAGTTACGAGTATAATGACATAGCCCCGTAGGAATTGAATAATATCCTATAGTAAGGCTCCTTTGCTAAAGATATAATAAATATATAGGTATATCTGTTGACTTCAGACATTTCTTATTATTATTTTTAATTCTATTACATAAATGTATATAATGCCTATGTAAATACAAAGCTTTTAAACATATAATACACCTAATTAGTAGAATACGAAATAAGATAAGACGATCTAAATAACAGTTTGGGCAGAGCGCCAGGTCCTCGGCGACTAGATAGTGTCGTAAGTCGGGAATTAGGTACTAGTTGCAGACTTCCTACATTTTCTTACGATTGCATTTCTTATATATGAGGCTGGAGAACAGCATTAACCGTATTTTGTGGAATTGAAATATTTTACGTGGTATCTCTTGTTATATTTCACAAGATAATTCAGGAACCTTATAAATATTTTTCCTTTGCGTTGCTCTTCGGTGCACCTATTAATAGTTATATCTTCGCGGAAGTTACGAGTTCTATTTTCACAAAGATCGAATACTAAGCCAATTACACACTTAATTCATTGGCATCATCTAAAATTAAACTTTCATAATGGAATTGAAGAAATGAGAAAGTTCAGTTCTCGATTATGAGAAAGAAATCTAATACATAAGTCTCTCCAAAATTTTATAAAATTATTCGTCAAATAGATATCGCACTTTCTGCTTTAGAAACACAGTCTATAAGCAAAATAAAATAGGCAATTCTAAACCATTCATTCATTCATTCGCATTAATTCAATACGTATTGAAGACTGGCGCTTTATAAAAAGCTGGCACATAAAGATGGTACTTTACGACGAATTTAGGAGCCCTTTCAAAATATTATTAGCCTTTGTGAAAGGTTCTATTTTCACGCCACAAAGGCAAAAGTGGCTGGTTATTCCGTACATAATCATTCCTTCCCGTTTTCTCTCGTATGCTCGTTGTTTATGTCTGGTTATTTTTTTACCCTTTGGTCGGTCATCGCCCTCGTATTACCATGATAAGGATAAAATAACGAAAATATGCCAGCCTATAATATATCTCGCCTTTTTACAACTATGTTTACTATATTGAGATAAAAACTTGGTGTGTTGCTTTTATTGTCAATATCATATAAAAGCTTAACTTAAATGCGTATATAATCTTTCAAAGCTTCTAATAAATTATGATGAAAACTTTTCCCTTTCACGCTGTATCCCGCATATAGTAAAGTAGGCAGAGGTAGTAGTGTTAAAACACTCCATTCCCCACTTTCTGCTAAAATTCCGAGGCATTGCGTGTTGAGTGGCGGGACTGAACGCCGCAAAATACGAGATCATTTTAAACTTAACCAATTGTGATAAAGTTTGCACAATATTGTATATAATGAGTGTACATACATAGGAAATTAAATAATGAACATTAATTATAATTTGCGGTAGCACTGGGAAATGAGAGAACGCAGCATATTAAATGGCTTTGATTTACGAAATGCTTCATTATTGACATTAGGTACAATATAACGTGTGGAGATTCACTATCTATACCACACACAGTAGGGTAGGTAGAGGGAACCTGGTGTGAAACACTCTGTTTTCCATATTCCGCCTAATTCTGGACAAATTGCGGAACTTAACGTCGCGCTTTGTTTCGACACCAAAGCGAATAAATGAAAATATACATTTAAATAAATATTTAATTTCCTCGAGTGGGGATCGAACCTACAACCAGTCGCAATTACACTTGTGCCCGTCCACCACGTTTGCCCGGCGAAAAAATAATATAACTTTAAGCTAAAAAAGCTTTGAAATTAATTTTAATAGTAGTATAATTTACGTTAGTGTATTTTTACAAGAAAAAAATAAAAAACAAAACACATTCTTATAAAGGTACATGAAGTTCCATTTTTTAAAAGCATAATAATTATAATTCTAGAATATGTCACTAGGTCAGGGATTTATATGGAGAGCTTTTTAATTATGTTTTATAAACATTTTCATATTTATTTTAAATGTAGAGTCGAAAATATACATATACAAAGTGTTGTTAGAGGCCGTCATGGCACAGGCTTGCGGTTGTGGGTTCAATTTCCACCCGGAAGAATGAAATATTTAATATTTTCATATCCTCGTTCTGGAAACGTGGCAAAGCACAGCGTTGAGTTCCACCGCTCAACAGGCAATGCCTCAAGAATTCAATGGAAAGTTGGGAACGGATGTATCTTAATAAGGTATGGCGCGTCTTCACACTAGGTTCCCAGGTTCCAATCTTCTATGACTCTACAGCACAAAGTTAAAGAAAAAAATGTACCTATTTCCGGCTATTGCAATTAGCTATATGATGTTTATTTTATTTTTTATTATTATTAGCCGTCTGCTCTTTCCGAGAAAATTGGAAAACCCCACAACTTTGTGCTAGACAGTTAAATTTAAATTAGTTTTTGATTGTAAGAAAGTTTTGTTTTTATTTGTGGGACAGACTTATTGTTTAGACATTTTGTACTCATAAACTCTATTTCTAATAGTAAAATAAATATGTAAAGCCTCTAGGCTTCCACGGTCAGCTGGTTGCAATTTTTTATATAGGTACTTTTACTATCCATTCATTTGCCGCTTGGAAAATATTCAAAACATCATTTTCGAAATGTAGACGGAGAAGTTCAAAATCCTAGTATAAAAAATCTTATTAAAAAAAATGTTAACAATTCTCTATTAAGTAACTTAAATATACATTTTAAATTTAATATGATAAATTATCTACGTTACTCATTTTAGCGTTTATAATTAAACTAGCGGACGCGCGCAGCTTCGCTTGCGTATTTAGGGGTGAATTCTAAAAAACCACGAAACATATGTTCAATTAAATATTTTTAAGAGTCTAAATTTCAAATTTTATAAAAATCGGTGGCGATTTAAAGATTTTTCCATACAAACTTTCAACCCCTTATTTGCACCCTTAGGGGGAGAAATCTAGAAAACGATGAAACACATGTTCAATTAAATACTTTTAAAAATCTAAATTTAAAATTTTATAAAAATCGGTGCCGATTTAAATTTTTTTCCATACAAACTTTCAACCCCTATTTCGCCCCTTTAGGGTTAAAATTTTTCAAAATCCCTTCTTAGTGGATGTCCAGATTACAAAAGCAAACATCTGTCAAAATTTCACGTTTCTACGCACAGCGGTTACGGCTGTGCGTGCGTCTTACCTCAGTCAGTGAGGACAAGTCCTTTTATATATATAGATTCTTTTAAATTAAAATTAAATCTTTGATACGAGTTACTGAATAAAAAATAATATAATTAAAAACACATACATAGTTACAGTTTTATTTACTTGGAGAAGGAACCTTAAAATATTTAATATTTAAGTCACGACCAGGTCGGGGCAAAGGCCTCCAGTAATGAGCGGATTTGGAGCGCAACGCGTCGCTACTTCAACGGATATATGAATACAGTGCCTCTAGTAAGCGCATCGCAGATTCCGTTCTCTAATGATGTTTACTTTTTTTAATGAGAATGTCAAAATATTTTCGCTTTAAGTAATAATAAAAAAAAGCAATAAAAAATAAAAGTACTTTTTTTTTCAGTTTCACTCTGGAGCTGTTGAGTGGCGGAATTAAACGCCGCGCTTTTGCCTCGACACTAGATCGAATAAAATATGAAATATTTTTTTCCTCGAGTGAGAATCGAACCCAAAACCTGCTATTATACGCTTGTGTTGTCGTCGCGACTGGCCTCAATTCATAAAATATTAATAAGGAAAAAAATACTCAAACACCAAAAATATAAAAATCTTCCTATATAAAATAAATACTAACGGTTGCCACAGACTATAAAATAAATAAAAATCACACGAGCCCACTGTAAAAGGTCTATACTGTAAATTAATGGTCTGTGGCAAATAAACGATACATATCCGACATCTGCACGCGGCAAAATGCAGGTTGCGAATTTAAATACACCTACAGAAGCTTACGTTTAATTTATTAAATTTTACTCTACATGGTCTACTTGATTACGAAGTAAATAAATAAAATATTTCACGTAGTTTTAATTAAACACCGTCGTGGCGCAATTGTGTGAGCATAACGTAGTGGTTATGGGTTCGATTGACACTTATTTTATAATTTCTTTGCTCTAGTGTCGAGGCAAAGCGTGGCTAGGAGTTTTAACACTAGGAGGTACCTACCCTGTTATATACGGGATATAGCATGAAGCTCAAGAACAATAAGTTTAAATTACAAATGCATATAATTAAGCAAATATAATATAGTTAAAATACATTTAAACAATAAATTTTCAATTGTGAAAAACAAATAAATTACCTAATTCGGAAATATTTGCCATTATTAACAGAGAATTTAATAACATAACAATAAAGAAAATTTATAGCATTGTCCACGTTAACATTACTTAAAGCAACACAAAGACCAAACGGTTAAACAATTCGCGGTATTTAACCACTTATATTAAATGGCGCGACAATCTGGTGGGATATTAATTTTGAAAATCGCTAACAATAATAGGTATCGCGACGCCGCCATGAATCATACATACAATGGGCCCCAGCACCGTCGGCAGGAGAGGTGCTAACAAAAGCTATATATAAGCTATTCCAAGTTATATTACCGCTACTCCAGTGTGTGGGTGGATTTATTAGGAAAGTTGGATTCCAATTAGTTTTCTATGGTGTTAAACGGCGCGGCTACGTTTGTAGCATTAATTTTGCGGGTTTGTTTTGGCTTTGTTTGTAATGGGTTCCCTCTTGGGGTATTAAATATGGATATCGGTGAATGTTTCATGGATAGATAGTAATAGAGTATGGAGGCCGGTCGTAGTGCAGGGGCACAAGCGTGTGACTGAAATAACGATTGCGGATTCGACTCCCATTCGAGGAAATGAAATATTTACTTTTTTTATTTCCTAGCTCTGGTACCGCGTCAAAATACGGTGTTGAGTTTCGCCACTTAACACGCAATGTCTCTACAAATCAGCGGGAAGTAGGGAGGGGAATATACTAGGCTGTCTCTTCCTATCCTGCTATTTGCGTGATACAGGGTCAAGCAAAAAAAACAATTGAGCACGAAATTATAAACTTTTCAACTACATACCAAACTATAATATTTAGTTAATGTAGGTAATGCATACATAAAAAAATAATATAACAAATAATAAAATATTTAACAATTAGCAAGTTGAATAAAGATAAAACGAAAACTCCAAAACTTCAATAATATATTTCAACGACTCGCACTTATCACAGCACTAATAAAACGTGATAGCACTTCCACATCCACTTTAAAAGCTTCGCAATCTCTTAAGACAACTTAAGTTCCAGCTGTGTACTGAAACTCATAAAAATATACAACTCTTGACGCTCAATGGCATACAGCAGTTCATTTTCACTAAACTTCGGGTAAGTGAGAAGTGGTCACACGTGGTGGAACTCTGCAAATGGGTGCTACGTTTAAGGAGTGAAGGTATGACACCTGCGGCCGGTTCTAGAGCTGGGTGGGTACTTTTAATTAGGTTAATAGGTAGCTACCGTTACGGTTGGAAAACTGAATCGGCTATATTGATTTTGTATTGTCTTTAAATTATATTTATTTTAAATCTTTTGTCAATTCAGGTTTATGATTTGATATCTATGTATTGTAACTGTATACTGTAATAATCTCACAAAGTGGTTTAATTTTTTATTTCGTTTTTTAGCTTTACACCTTATTCCGCACATAGTAGGGTTGGTAGAGCGAACCTGGGAACGTAATGTTAAAACACTCTGTTCCCATTAAGACACTTCCCCACTGTACTGTGTTAAGACCAGAGCGAAGAGATGAAAATATAAAACATTTGATGTCCTCGAGTGGGATTCGAACCCACAGTCTGTCGCGTTTACAAGCTTGAGTCTGGCCACCACTGGCCTCTATAACTACTATTAAGCCGCAGTACGATCAAATTTTAATGATACACTCGCTATAGAAGTAAATTCAATAAACACTCATAGAGACGCGCCAGGAAAATTGTCGAAGCGACCAACTTTTAACGAGCTAAATCGAAGAGACATGAAAAAAACTAGATGCAAAAGCTTCAAAAGAGTTATAACTGCAAACAAACTGGGCGACCCTTTAGTTTTCTTCAAGTTCAATCAAAGAGCGCAAACAATTGTGGTCCAGGGGGTCCAGGGGGTCCAGGGGGTGCAGGGGACTGGGGAGATGCAGCAGATGACTCATACGGGGCGGTTAAAATCAATAAGTCGCCCCGCCGTGCGTACAAATGTCAACTTTATGAGCTCGCTTACACTAATTGAGATATAATTAACCAGGTTTGTAATTTTACTCTTAGTTACGTTGGATTTTTAATTTTGAACAACATATTATATCAGCTTCACGCTGTAACTCGCACACAACAGAGTTGGCTTAGTTAACCTAGCGTTAAGACACTCTATGTCGAACGGCGGAACTTAACGCCGCTCCTTACCTTGACACCAAAGCGAAGAAATGAAAATACAAATTTTAACAAATATTTCATTTCCTCGGATGGGGATCGAACTCACAACCAGACAGTCACACACTTGTACCCCTGCACCACGACTGGCCTCAACAACATAAATAAGTATTGTTTAAACAATACCAACTCAATTAATTATGCTAGTAATAAATAAATCAATAGACGCCTGCCACAAATAAAAAGATCATTAGCGAATACAATCGGAATAGAAACGATATATTAATGATTGAACCAAATATGATTCGAATTTTATTAGTTATATTATATGGTATACTAGCACAGTTAAAACTCGTACCCATAGAATAATTTTGTTCTAATGATACTAGTACAAAATGTTAATATTAAAAATGTAAGTGGTTTCTTAAAAGTTTTTTTTTTAAGCTTCACCATGTATCCCGCATATATAGAGCATCCGCATCCGCCGAATTCTGGAGGCATTGCGTATTGAGTGGTGGAACTTTACGCAGCGCTTTCTCTCATCACCAGACTCAAGAAATGAAAATCATAATTATGACAAGGATAACGATATTATTGTGAATATGAATATTTTTATAAAAACGCTTTTAAAATCCACAATAAAAGCTTATTATACGAAAGTACAGTCAAATGCATTTGATTTTCCCATAATTGCAACTCCCAACCTTTTTGGACATAGCAAAAAAAGTTAAAAAGCGCATAATTTGGACCATTGTCAACAGCGAACGATTATCGGCACTCGTCACTTCCGCATTCTGTCGCCCTCCGGCTGACTTGACTGGGAAAAAAAACTGATAATTTGCATCCACTGCAGTAGTTGATTCAATGCTTTCATCACCGCAACGATTTTAATTGGTACACGAAGATTTATAGAAAACATTTCCATTACAACGATTCATAATTAAAATTCTGTCTGTGGCTCTTTCTGTTCATAATTACTTTAGCGAAATCTAATATTGTAGGTAATATGATGGAAATTTCAGCTATAAATTATGCATGTTCAGAATTTAACATAACAAATTCAGCTTAAACGGTAACAGCTTTAGTTAATGATGGTTATAATAGATAAGTTTGAGCGTATGTGAATAAACTTTTCAGTAATGACCAAACAAAATATATTTAACCATGCTAGCGACATTAATATTGCTTTTCTTTACTAAAAAGGTAAATAGCTTCAGTATGTATTCCGCACACAGCAGGGTAGGTAGAGGGAACCTGGGAACCTAGTGCTACGTCACTTTGTTTCCATTAAGATACTTCCGTTCCTTATTTTCCTCCGAATTATGGAAGTATTGCGTGTTAAGTGGCGAAAACGCTTATGTCTCTACTCGTATATTTTTACTACTGTCTCTATATTTTTAATATATCTAGTAGATCTTATGAGGTTGAATGTTTTAAATTCAAATAAATCTTACAATACGTAATTTTCAGTAAAGTAATAAATAACAAAATTCTAATAAAAAAATCATTCCATTTATCAACGCTCACCATTAATAAATATCAGAACAGGAACATATTGGAACTGGAATTAATTGGAAATTGAAGATCATTCCTATATTTTTTTAGTTGTAATAATTAATTAACTAAAGTTTTATATGGCTGTGCAAACAACACTTAACGATCCTGTACTAAACAAATGAAAATGAACATTAAGAGAACGTGTGTATTTCTATCCGCAATTTTAAGCAATCGTAGAGTCATTAATAAGCCACAAAAGACAGTTAACTGGGGACGAGGACCACTAATCTGAGGGTTAATTGTGAGACCAATGATCCAGTGAGTGTGGTCAAATGAATATTATTGCTGACCCTTGAGGGTTTTAATATTGAAAGTTTATAAAGTGAAGATAACGCAAAATAAAAGAAAAGACTATAAAAGTCTTTTTTTTTATTGATTGATATCTTCCTTGTTTATCATAATAAGAAATAATAAAAATAAATAAATCAGCTTCACAACAAAGGAGACATCTCGCTGATGGCGGAACTCAACACCGCACTTTGCCTCGACACTAGAACGAAGAAACGGAAATATAAATTAAATTAAATATTTCATTTCTTCGAGTAGGGATCGAACCCACAACCAGTCGCATTTACAGTCACACTTTGTTCCCTCGCGCCACGACTGGCCTCGAATATCGATAATAAAAGTATTACGTAAATTATCATTTTAACGTTTCTCTTCACAAGTATTAGCTTTCAAGCCATAATTCCGCTAAAATAAAATAAAAAAAAAGAGCAGGAGTCATATTTCAAACAGTCGGAGGGTTTAGTGGGCTCGGGAGCAGGGTACCTACAATACTGAAGTAAGGCGACGAGTGCTTTTGTCGCGCGCTGAGTGCGGTGCGAGTGTCGCGTGTAAATATTGTCATAGGAAATGTAAATGTATTAATAGAATGTTTTGTTAAATCAAACATCAGCTTCACGCTGTATCCCGCACACAGCAGGATAGGCTAGTTAAGACACTCTGTTCCCCACTTTCTGCCGAATTCTGAAGGCATTGCGTGTTGAGTGCCAGAACTCAACGCCTACTACTACTAACTTACTAGTATTGAATAATTATATTAATTTAATATTAAGATTTATTATCGTTTGTTTAAATACATATATATATTTTTAGGTGCCAGTTGTTTTATTTATAATTGTTATTATTAATGAATTCTGTAGTTGTATTTTCTATGTTCATTAAAAGTAATTTAGCGATTTTCGTTTATCAAAGCATGGTGAAATCGCTATCTAAATATTTCAATTTATAGACAGGTATAGGTATTCATTATTCGCTGTATTCACATGATAAAATGGAAATGGCAGTAAAATTAAAGGAAGCCAAATACTCTATACAAAGTAACTTAGTCGTACATTCGAATGCTATACAAGAAGACAAGCAAATGTATTTCTGAATTTTGCTTACTCCCCTACGTCCTAGGTAATTTAATATGCTGATAAAAAGAACAATGTAAGTTAGAGGAGTTTTGGAAAGTTAAACTAAACATAGCGCGACGGTTCATTAGAGAGACAAAGTTGTCTAGTTCATGTTTTAACTTTAGCATATTTGAAGCTTGAACATACCTGACTGAGGCTGTCTCCCAGACTGCCGTCAGCGTCTATGGGCCTCAAGAGGTGGTTTGTTTCTTTTAAGTCGCGTCTTTGTTTTCGATCTTGAGCTTCTTTCATAGCTTGGCTTTGCAATCTCTCGAAAAATTCTCGGGGTTTCATCGGCGGGGGCTCGTCGTCTGGTGGCGGGGGCGGTGGAGGAGGCAGCCTCGTTCGCGGCGAGCTACGTATGAGTGATCTCTCGTCATCTTCAGTGGATCTCTCATCGTGTTCCGAATCAGAACTTCTGCTGTCACGCCGCCTCACCCCTTGTAAGTGGGGTTCGAGAAACGTCGCATTTCTGGAACAAAAAAAACAACGGTTGTTTATCTTACGAATGGAAACACAATGTCCTATAAGTAATTTATGGTTGGCACTCTGTGGCCAGTCCAAGTCAATATATTTGGGACCACCACATGCTCCCAGCGTTCACAGCAATTGCCACCGATAGCCACCATTACACAATCGATTCACGTGTCTACTTCCGACCACCCACATGGGGTACACATGGGGTACCACTGACCAGACTAAAGGGACATTAAGCAAGATTTATTTCCAGAGTACGGCCGTTGTCGTATTAATTAAAAACCTCCGTGGGGCGCGAGAGTGTGGACTACGCACCGGCTGTATATGACATATTACTTGACCGTAGACCTATGAAAGTTCGCAATGTTTATAATCTAAAAAGAGTTGATATGAAGTTGAAAATAATAATTAAGAAAATTCAATCAATATTTAAATTTAAATTAATGATAATAATAATGTTTGCGTTCACCAGCATTGTAGTTATACGTGTTCGTAACACTCTATTTGTTCTCGATATACATTTACAGGTACAATAAGTAACTTTTCAGTAAAATTAAATGCATAAATAAGAAAAATGTTTTTAATAATTTAATTAAAAGCTCGAATCACCCTAAGTCATTATATAAGTTCATAAGCTTTAAAATTATTTAAGTCTAAGAAAACTTTTACGTTCTTATTATCATACAAAAAAATGTCATAAAAGCCAGTTTTATAAACGTAAGTAATAAAATCAGTCTTTTAGTATTAACGAATATAAATAAAAAAATACATATTTACTTGTACATACACACACACTAAAAGGTTCCAAACTACCTTAACGTGTACACTAACACATATTATAAGCAAGTTTTACCTTACAACTATACGTCTCTATCCCTATTAATTATTCATATCAGGGAAATGACGGCAGGAGGAGGTGACGAGCTACGTCATTAATTACTAAAACGTCATAATTCGACGCCTGGTCCGTCCCAGGTGGGGTGATGAAACCGTCATTTATTCCAGCACAAACAAAATGATTTGTGCCCTGGAGCGGTTAAGACGTCAAAGTGACGGTAAGCGATTACATCAATTAGAACAAAATATATGGTGCTATAATATTACTTGCCTTTTGCAGTCCAATTAGCTTGATATAAACGACCGCAAGCCTCGAATTATGCTATTAGAGTATCCCTTATTTATTCTGAATTAATCTCATGCTATTATATATTTCATAATATTTTCTTTCGTTCTTGTGCTAATATCCATACCTATATTATAAATTCGAAAGTAACTCTGTCTGTCTGTCTGTCTTTTACGCAATCAGGGCCAAACCGCTAATTTAATTGTGATAAAATACTCATATAGAGATACTTGAGGGTCTCGGGATGAACATAGGATACTATTTTTTCTCATATTTGTAATAAATATTATCGATATATACCAATATAATAAAATACTTATTAATTTGACATGCAATTTATTCCGCCATGTTAATAACAACCGTCGCTATGCGACCGACATAAACAACGATTTGCAAAGTTTGTTGTTAGAAAACGTCACCCAAAATAAGCTTGCTTAACGCATCTCTCTGAAGACTGAAAATAATGTGATAAATATATTTAATAAATATTCGTATAGTTCAAGCGGGCGTAGCCGCGTTCGGGTCCACTAGTAAAATATTAAACCTAAGATTTTTGACTGCAGACTCCGTTGCTTATTACGTCCAAATATCATTTGAAAATAATTCAAATAATAAAATCTGTCGAGTGATCATCAAACCCACAACCACCGTATTTACGGTCAACTGTTCCACTGTGCGTCGATGGTATACTTTTCATAATTATTAAGAAAATAAAGTAAAATAAGTATAACATATACATAACTGAAGAAGTGAAAGCAATGATGATGATTATTAACTTCCTACGTGGACGTAAGTGGAGATGTAATAAGATAAGTATTAGGAAAAGTGTTTTCACTATGTTTACTTTTATATAACTATAATACTTAATACTGCAACGAAATGCCTACCGTAAGTCATTAAAAAAAAGTCAGCTTCACGCTGTATCCCGCACACAGCAGTGTAGGCAGAGCAATCGCTAGTGTTAAAACACTCAGTTTCCTATTTACCGCCGAATTTTGAGTGGCGAAACTCTACGCTGCTTCTCTAAACTTCGAACCTACAACCGATCGCGTTTACACTTGTGCTCCTGCGCCACATTTAAATATTATTTTATTATATATTTTAAAAAGCATAGCCATTAAAAACATGAAAGCCGTCCCCCTGCGGAGTAGACAGTAAGTCATTCAGCTAATAAGCTCGAGTCACATTCATTACACTTAATTAGTTCTGTGTTTGTTTTGCGGCATTATTTGTCATAGCCATCCCTGATGCTCCCACTGTTTTTCTTATTTCGCTGTGTATTGTTTTGTTTTACAAAGGGATTCCCTACGCAGGTTTATATTGATTAAAATAAAATAGAAGTAGGTATTAATGATTAATTATCTATTAATTTAAGGTAATTAATATGTTAAGAAAAATCTGCTTCACGCTATATTCCACACATAGCATGGAGGCAGAGGGAGCCTAGTGTTAAGACACTCCCCTCTTTTTAGACCGCATTCTGGGTGCATTGCGTTGATTGGAAAATAATATAACTTTACGTTAATAATTATTCATTAATAAGTTACTTTATTATCACCGTACCGTAATTAACAGAATTTTAAAATACTTAAATTATATTATTAAATACCTTAACAAATTAGTCGTAAAATTTAACGTTTAGCATTATTCTAAAGAACTTTGATTTACGTTTACTTTAGATAACTATTTGATTTATTTGAATTCATTAATACTTACTTAAGAATTAAAACTTTTCTTTAAAACAAAGCATGTTTTTAAAAACTTTGGAATATATTACAAAAATAATATAAATTTTACAAAAATCCACCACTCTATTTAGATAGTGTACGATTTCTCTATCTAAATAGAAACAACAGTAAACAGATGAAACGAGGAGACAGGTGTGCTTTGCGAAGCCCTAGGTAATCTATCTCTTATTTGTATAGATCCTGAATGGTTGAAAATTGTGCAGCGACGGTTGAACGACTTCGTATGAGAAAGACCGAGTCGAATGCACCTAAAGTACATCTACGTACTGAGTTATATTTATTCCTTACATACCATATTTGTAGCTGATAAATTAAAATATACAGAGAAATTAGAAATCGAAAAAATAGAAATTAGTCTAAATAAATTATATTAATAATACAAAGTTAGGTAATATTTATAATAAAAAACTTTTTTTTTTTTATATTATCAGATTATATTATGCAAGTATGACAAGTTAAAAAATAACCTCAAAATCTTGTTATGTTATATATGTACTAGCGGAACGCCCGCGGCTTCGCCTGCGTGAACTACGTTATTATTTATTTCTGTCTCCATGAGTACCTACGTCTTATAAGTGACGTCAATGCAAAATTTGAGACTCCTAACATTTGTAGTAACGAAGTTTCATACAAACTTTCAACCCCAAAAACAACCCCTTAGAAGTCGAATATTACAAATTCCCGTCTTAGCGAGCACCTACGTCCTATAAGTAACTCCTATGCAAAATTTTAGATTCCTAGCACATGTAGTTTCTGAGATTTCGTGATGAGTGAGTGACCTTTCGATTTTATATGAGGTATATTTAAATTGTATTAAAGAAAAAAATATTTTTAATATTATTGCAGAACCTACGAACTCTTTATTCCTATATATAGGCACTCTTATATGAAACTCTTTTACACCCACCCCAGTGAATCGTACAAAATGCTTTCACTTGGATTCGTGCGTCTAATGCGTTTCCGATGAAAGTGCACAGCTTTGAGAGAGCATTCGCAAGGAACAATTTTCTCTATATTTTTTATACCCATTTGTATATTAAAGGAGCCAAAGTATACGTGTTTATGTTCATAATTTCCATACAAGATAACGTGTTAATAGAAAACATATAAAAAATTGAACGTAGCGGGTCAACAGAGCTTTCTAAGAGGCACTGGTTCAAATCCCGTATAAACGTTATATATATTTTTTTATGTGTTCTCAAAAATATTTTCTTGAATAACACTTTAAAAATGTAAAAAATATAGCGTGTTTAAATTACAAGAATGATAATAACTAACCTGCTATCCTGTCTAATGCGGGATTCAGTGTGAACATGATTGTAATAGTTTAAATGATTATAATTATACGAATAAAATCGTTTCTGTAGGCATACTTAAGTAATTTTACGTCCAAGGCCAGAGTAGTAGACTTTCAACATTATATACCTTCTACGCCTACGGTAGCGAAATTTCAATTTTCCCTATTCAAATTTACTTTGGAATAATAAAATTTATTATAATATCATTGTACGTTGAGTAAAGAATCTTGAAATAACCGAAATGGACTGCTTCATATAAATTATATTCAAAATTTTCGAATTCTATTATCGGATAAAGCTATTTTAGTATTGGTTGCTTGTATATTGTATGCACAAAATTCCTTAACATTACAAGTCTACGCTACAGGGAAATGAATGAAATTTCCATCGAAATACCCGCGTATCCAAGAATCACATGCTTCACTTTAAATGCAATTATAATTATTTTTTAGTTTCACGCCGAGTCCCGCAAGCATCGGGGGAAGGCAGTGGGAACCTAGTGTTAAGACAGTCCGTTCTCCATTTTCGACCGAATCCTGGAGGCGTTGCGTGTTGAGAGGCGGAACAGAACGCCGCGCCTTACGTCGATACCAGAGCGAAAAAATGAAAGTATTTACTATTTAATTTCCTCGAATGGGGATCGAACCCACAATCTATCGCCTTAACAATCACACAATAGTTTTGCCCGTCCACCACGCCTGGCCTCATAAATTGCGAAAAAAATTAAAAACAAAGCATTAAAGGTATGAATTATATAAGCTATTATTACAATAAATTAGAACAAGTCTCCCGTTAACTTAAAACTAACTGTATTCGATCGCGCAACCCACGCTTATGTAAATCGAGTCTAGCATTGAATTAGCATTGCACGGGAAACGTTCGTCTGTCAGATGAATATGTGTAAATTGAACGTCTTTGTTGCTTTGAGGAAACTCTAACCCAGTTAGTGGAATATGGGATTAAATGGTTCCGTTGTTCTAGGACAATTTAACGGATGGCTTACTTAAGCTATTATACCTACTGATAGGAAAAAAATGTGTGTGAAAATACCGGTAGTATCTCTTACGTAAATATCTATCTATACTTAATATAATAAAGCGGAAGAGTTTGTTTGTTTGTTTGTTTGAACGCTAAGATCTCTGGATCTACTGGTCCGATTTTCATTGTTTTTGTTTTGTATGAAAGCTGCATTCTTCAGAAGTGCTATAGGCTATATAACATTACATTACACATATATACTAATATATTTTAAAGTACTTTCTAATTTGACATGCAATTTAGTCTGCCATGTTAATAACAACCGTCGCGTCGCTACGCAACCGTTACCGCGACATTTTGATATTCATCCTTATGAAAATAAATATAATAGTCACTATTAACATTTTATCTAGATTGAAATTATAGTTTACTGTATAACATTCTAATAAATAATTAAGGAGATGTCACTGATTCCAAATGACCTAGCCTACGGGCGGCACAGTATGACCGACG
>HE671899.1:41886-57102 GCA_000313835.2 Heliconius melpomene melpomene
CCTCTTAATAAGATCTACAAAAAAAGTCCGCGAGAGCATATTTTTATCTTTTTAAGGATAACGTGTAGTGATCATATTTCTGTCTAAAAATAGTAATTTCAATATATTTTTTATTGTGAGGGATATTTTTCCATAATGGTATTAATCCTTATCCTTTAAAATACTTTATTAATTTTCTACGTTAAACTAAGATAAAATTTTCTTTTTACACTATTTCGAAATTGCGAATAGTTTTAGAGAAAAACGCATTTAATTGTTGACACATCACGCCGTTGACTCATCAGCTGTGCCGACTTAAGTTTTACTTATCCCTTACTCTCAGCATAAAAATAAGTATATTAGTTACGTTGGCCATTTAATGTAGATCAAAACTGTCTTTTACTGTTTTTTTCATTTTAATTAAGTACTTTAGAAGTTGTTACAATATCAAAACATCCTTGCTGCGAAACGCGCCTCGCGACGTTATGCTTTTACAAGCGCGTCATGAGCAGTCATCGGTGGTTCCGTGGTAGAATGCTCGCCTGCCACGCGGGCGGCCCGGGTTCGATTCCCGGCCAATGCATTCTATTTAATTTTCCTCACAGGCGGCCACGTAGTGCTTGCTTTTCATCAGGGACAGAATACCCTCTTCAGCATTAACCACAAGCTCGAAAAAAAAAAACCCGCCTGCTATAGAGGCATAGCAACGAAGATTTAGATGCGTTTGCACGTATTGGATAATTGGAGTTGAATGTATTATTTCAGCGCGATATATTTGGTTTCATATTTTTTGTAGTAATATAAATAGTAATTTAAATATATTTTAATAAGTACTTGAAAAGATTAGTAGCACAGATTTAAAATTACGATACCTACTAAAAAATCCTTGCCGAGTAAAACAATTGGAAAATCCTTATTGGAACTACGAAAATGCGGGTTGCATTAGGGTTTAATTAATTTTCACATTATCTTAAGTGCTTTGCAAACATACATTATATGAATAATCCAGTAGTAAAAGCGGGCGAAGCCGCAAGGGGGTCGCTAGTTTAAACTATAAAAATAAGAAAATTAGAAAAGTGTGGAATGGTCCCTTTCCGCATTTTTGAGGCATTGTGTGTTGAGTAATGGAACAGAACGCAGCGTTTTGCCTCGTTACCCAAGCAAAGAAATGAAAATATTAAATATTCATTCCCTCGAGTGAGAATCGAACCCACACTTATTTATAGAATTATACATAAAATGTATACCATACCCAAATAAATGTCAGATCAGAATAAATGTCATGTGTAAATGCCAGACTGTCTTTGTGCCTCGTCAGCCTCAATATGACACATACATAAAACGTCAAAACGTTTCATCAAAGACACATCAAGTAAAAATACTCTGAAGACAATTTCTAATACATACAAATATATTGTACTTCGAAATGATTACATTTCCAATACACATAAGGTGGCTGTTAGCAATTTGTCACATTAAAGAATTGGTTCTTTTGTTGTAACAGCAAATGTGTATAGGAGTATGGGATAAATGTCTCCCCTCGGCTTTTAGGGTAGCGTTTGTTTGAAATGACGAAATGTTTACTTTGTTTTTATAAAGAAAATAATGTATAATTCTTTTTTTATTGTTTTTCTTTTTCTTTAAGCTTCTTTACATCGGGCATAGTGCAAGGTAGGCAGAGGGAACCTAATATCCTAACCTACACTCCGTTCCCTAAACGGAACTCAACGCGCGCTTTTGCCTTGGTACCAGAACGACGAAATGATATTAATAATAAAGAATAATTCATTCCCCTGAATGGGAATCGAACCTACAGCCGTATATGCTTGTGCCTAGATGGCCTCCAATCAATCCAATTAATTTTTTTTTTGTGGGATTTTAACCCCGTGTATGTTCCAAAAGGCACGGGTTCAAAACCATTCACATGAGTGTGTAAGACACTATGACTGTTGCTGGTACAATGGGATTGAAACTTAAATGCGATGTTACAACGTCTATAGCCTTTCGATATTATTTATCGAAAAGAAAAAAAAACATTTTTCCCAAGTAGTTCTGGAGATTAGCGCGCTTATCCAAACAAATTTTTCAGTTTTATAATATTAATATTATAGATATCAACATAAACTTTTGCCGATAGAACTTAAAATATCCGTATTTCGCTTGATGTTAGATTGATTAAACATAAACTTTGAAGATATCTAGTACGTACTGATATCTGCTTTATTATGTGGAAATTTCAGATACAGTTTCGGTTCAACAGAGTATTATTTTTTTATGGTTTAAGTAAATTTATTTGGTGTGAAGATATTTTATTATTGGCTTAGAATGAATACTGTATTAAAAAATGGTGGACGGTTTATAATAAAGGCAGAGAGCAGTGGAGACGATGAAGAGAAAATTTAAATATATTTTTAAACATTTGCTGAAAAAAGAAAACTGTGGGTAGACGTGCTATTTAACAAATTGCTAAGCTGATTTTGATGACACTTGAATTATTTCTTAAGTTAAAAAATACCTGATTTAAGTCAAAAAGAATCATCTCGATACGAAAGTTAGGATTCGAGTGAATTTGTGGCAAGCATAGATACACTCGCCAAATTTAACACACGTGTTTGGAAATCTAAATATTAAATATTTCACTTCAACGCCCTAAGTAGTCTATATCTAACAAAAATATTAAAATGCCAAAGATGGCACACAGCCAGGTTCTGTTACTGACATGTCAGAGTGTAAAGTGTTCAAAGCTTTACCTACTCGTAAGTTCGCTAGTTTACAGGATATGAGCTTTAAAGTTGCGACTTTTAAACAAAATTTTTAAAATATTATCTTGAATTTTCAACACTTTTTGAAAGTCCTTGTATAAAGAAAGAATATTTCTTCACTATAATTTATAAGAAAACTAGTGGACGCGAACGCGGCTACGCCCGCTTGAACTATACGATTATTTATTAAATATATTTATGAAGTTATTTACAGTTTTCAATAGAGAGATGCGTTAAGCAAGCTCATTTTGGGTGACGTTTTCTAACAAGAAACTTTGCAAATCGTTGCTTAATAACGACGGTTGTTCTCCCGGTTTATCCCGGTACCCTCATGTATCTCTATATGAGTATTTTATCACAATTAAATTAGCGGTTTGGCCCTGATTGCGTAAAAGACTGACAGACAGACAGACAGAGTTACTTTCGAATTTATAATCTATACTAATATAATAAAGCGGAAGAGTTTGTTTGTTTGTTTGTTTGTTTGTTTGTTTGTTTGAACGCTAAGATCTCTGGATCTACTGGTCCGATTTTCATTGTTTTTGTTTTGTATGAAAGCTGCATTCTTCAGAAGTGCTATAGGCTATATAACATTACATTACACATATATACTAATATATTTTAAAGTACTTTCTAATTGGACATGCAATTTATTCTGCCATGTTAATAACAACCGTCGCGTCGCTACGCAACCGTTACCGCGACATTTTGATATTCATCGTTATGAAAATAAATATAATAGTCACTTTTAACATTTTATCTAGATTGAAATTATAGTTTACTGTATAATATTCTAATAAATAATTAAGACTGATTCTAAATGACCTAGCCTACGGGCGGCTCAGTATATCCGACGCGAACGGGCAGATGACGTTGACGGTTTTATAAATTTTCATACATTTTCGAACTATTGTAAATGTTCATGTAATTATTAGCTGTTTATAATTAATTTAAGCTACACTTTGGTTCTCTTCTTATTTTATTTGATATTATATATTAATAGAGAGAAATGTTTAGTTATTTCGTAGAGTCGATATCTATGTACGCACGCACGGAAAACTTTAGGTATTTTTTCTAATATTAAGAATATCTATCCTTTAGTTACTTTTAATCTTTTTGTTGGTTAATTTCAATAACTCAGATATTTTTTTCTAATAATGTGTATCTACTTATTATTCTTTTTGATTATTAAACTTATATTTTCTTACTAATTCTATTGAAAATTGAAAATAATTTAATGAATATATTTAATAAATATGCTTATAGTTGAAGCAGGCGTAGCCGCGTCCGGGTCCACTAGTAATATAATAAAGCGGAAGAGTTTGTTTGTTTGTTTGAACGCTAAGATCTCTGGATCTACTGGTCCGATTTATTTTGTTTTTGTTTTGTATGAAAGCTGCATTCTTCAGAAGTGCTATAGGCTATATAATATTACATTACACATATATACTAATATATTAAAACACTTATTTCTAATTTGACATGCAATTTATTCTGCCATGTTAATAACAACCATCGTCGCTACGCAACCGTTACCGCGACATTTTGATATTCATCCTTATGAAAATAAATATAATAGTCACTTTTATAATTTCATCTAGATTGTAATTATAGTTTACTGTATAACATTTTAATAAATAATTAAGGAGATGTCACTGATTCGGAATGACCTAGCCTTCGAGCGGCACAGTATGAGTATGACCGACGCGAACGGGCACATGATGTTGACAGTTTTATAAATTTTCTTGGTGTAGTTCTTCTTTTCTTGGTGTAGTGTAAAGTTTGGTCCTGGGATTTTATTTGATATTGCTCACAAAAATTATCCTATTTAATATAGAAAAATGTTTAGTTATTTCATAGAGACGATGTCTATGTACGCATGCACGGAAAACTTTAGGTACTTTTTCTAATATTAAGAATATCCTTTAGTTTCTTCTACTTCTTTTGTTGGTTAATTTCAATAACTCAGATATTTTTTCTAATAATATGTCTCTACTTTTTATTCTTTTTGATTATTTAAGCATATATTTTCTTACTAATTCTATTGAAAACTGAATATGATTTCAAAAATATGTATATTTAATAAATATTCTTATACTTTAAGCAGGCGTAGCCGCGTCCGGGTCCACTAGTATAGGTATGGATGGATAGGCAATTTAACTGCAAACTCCTATCTGGTAGCTTTATATAACGTTAATCGTTTCGGTGTAGACCTGTTGTACCTTGTCATTGTACCTGCTGTCAGAGTTACCTCTTGCACTTAATAATAAGTATAATCTGTGATATACTACTTTTATAATTTTAGAAGCCAGTCGTGGCGCAGGGACATTATGGCTTGCCACTGTAAACGTGACAGGTTGTGGGTTCAATTCCTACTCGAGGAAATGAAATATTTCATATTCTCTGGTAACGAGGCAAAACGAGATGTCGAGCAGCTCCACACACAATGCCTCCAGAATTTAGTGGAAAGTGGAGAACTGTAGTGTCTTAACACTAGGTTTCCATGTTCCCTCTACCTACACCTGCTATATGCGGGACACAGCGTGAAGCTAAAAAAAACCACTTATAATTTCCATTCAACCACGCGGACGAAGCCGCAAATAAAAGGTACTATTAATAATATTCTCCGAGTCACCATAATAATATTATTTTTAGTATGGAAATAAAGATATCTCATAAACGAACTCAGATTAATATAATGCCAAATGCTTCCTTGATCTCAAAGAATATCGAGTTATAATAAAATTTTATTGTGTAAACATAATAATTTTCGTTTCGAATTTCTTTTGTTAAGTTACACAAACATTGAATTTGTGTGGTATATAAATAATGAATTGAATGAGGCCGTTCTGGCGCAGGAGTACCAGGGTGTGACTGTAACGCGACGGTTGTGGGTTCGATCCCCACTCGAGGTAATGAATTATTATTATTATTTATTAATATATAAATTTTTTGCTCTGCCACCAAGGCAAAAAGCTCGTCCTTCAGTTCAGCCACTTAACGCAATGCCTCAAAAATTCGAGAGAAAGTGGGAAACGGAATGTCTTATTTCTAAGTTCCCTCTGTCTATCCTGTTGTGGTCGGGATATATAATAAAAAAAAGAAAATATAATTAGATTTCGACTTAGCTTGGTAAGAATTCTCTTCTCTATCGCTTGTTAGCACGAATATTTCATTTCATCGGGAGGGAATCGAAACCACAACCTGTCTCATTTACAGTTACACGTTAATGCCCCTGTGCCACGATTTGCCTCTAAGCCCACTTATATAATAATCATTTAATAGCGTTTTGGCTAAAACTATCTGTTACATTTATCATAATATTTATGCGCATATGAATAAATCATAGCCTCTCTCATGAACCCCTTCACTCGTCACTCTCGGCCCTTTTTACAGTACTCATCCATCAAGAGCAAGATAAAGCTTTTTGTATGCGTTGAATGAAAAACACAATATGTTATAGAAATAGCATGAATTTGTCTCATCCTACTAATATTATAAATTTGAAAGTTTATGAGGATGGAGGTGTTTCTGTTCACACCAATGTTAAGACGAAATTTTACGCAAGTATAGCATAAAATGAAGTCGCTGTCCATCGTGTATGTATCAATTATAAGCCACGTAACGAATTTTAATGCGGTTTTCACTAATACCCTGACTGATTTAAAGCGTAAGTTAACATGTACATTATTTAAACAAAGTAAAAAATATGGAATATGATAAGAATATATAATTCGCCAAAGCCACGAGTGGAATTACATTAGCCAAATACATTATAAAGTAAAATAATGGAAAATATGAAACAATTGGGACAATAGGGTAAGCAGAGGGAACCTGGTAACCTAGTATTAAGACTTCCGTTCCTCACATAAATATTATACGATATGTAACAAAACTAACAAGCTGAACTTTTTAATAATTTCTTATAGTTAAATTAAAAAATATTTAAGAACTTATTTCTATGACACTTCTACGGCATGTCTGTTCTATCTAAAAACGATATTTCAAGCTGTAACACTTCCGGGTCTCAGCAAAATTTTGGGCAAGAGTAAAATGTTTTGGACATTATTTTATATAAGAACGGTCTTGAGAAACACTTGAAAAAGGCTTTACTAAATATATTTCTTGAATAAGGAAAATTTTTAATATTTATAAAATTAGACCTTAAATCCAAGGAATATACTTTAAACTAATATTTTTTTTTAGCAACACTCCATTACACAAAATGTTATTTATATATGAGTTTTAAGAGGAAAAAATTTTTTGAGCAAAAAAGTGAAAATAATTTAATTATAATCATGCCCCCGAATTGTAATTGAATCCACAACCGTCGCAATTACCATAAGACTATCCATTTGCTATGACTAATATTTTCTCATAAATAAATGTAGTATATTTTATATATAAATAAAGCCATTTACACCGCTTTGAGGGTCCGCGCAACCAGATGGGAGTTTGCAGTTAAATTGCCTATTTTCTTATAAATTATAGTGAAGAAAGTGGTAAAAGGCTATTACTTGTTGTATATAAATATATTTTGGAGAATATTTGAATACATTTATTTTAGATTCGATTCCATAAATAAAAATATAATAACCGAATCCAAAACCTCCCCCCTGTTGAAGTAGGTTCAAAACTAATTCGTTGTTGATTAAGTTGCGGGGCTGAACGCCGCAATTTTTTTCATAATAACCAAAGTGGAAAACCAACCCATAATCTAAATGATTATATACCTTTCAGTGTGACCTTAGTCCCAGATAAATTATTAAATTGATCTCGCCATAAAGTAAACAAAATGTCACATTATCACCATATTAATGAACTGTCAATATTTAATGATACTTATCGAATTTATATGAAAGAAATCTGCATATTTATGAAGTTGAAGTTGGATTATATATTGTTACTACCTGTCGCTTTATCGATGTAATGAAATGGAAATAACTAAGAGTTGTGTTGTCACGTATGACACATGTGTCATGACATATTCCAGGTGGTCGAAAAAACTGTGGATATATACAAAAAATTGGAACTTTCCATCCAATATACCGTTGCCTATAAGCAACTGCCTCCGATTGACACAATGCTTTTTTTTCTTCTTCTTTTATAGTCATTTTCACCTATACCTATCTTCTTTTACAAGAGTTTGCTAATAATATGGATTTTATTAGGTCAATCTTGAATATCCCATTAAAATAAATTATTCTAAATGCACATATCAATCTCTTTCGAGGATTTGTTCTATGATTTATGTCACATTATAAAGTCGTCAAACGAAAATCATCGCCACATGTAACGTGATTCTACTCACGCTCTCAAACTTCCAATTCAAAGTTTGTTGTAGACAGTTACGCACGACTTGTGGTTGCTAACGAAATTCTCTTTCTCTTATGAAAATAAAAATTTTTTTTCGTCGTTTCATATGTAACTTATTGTATTAGCTTTATCCCTTACATAGTGGGATAGAAAGGGGGGACCTGCAAATCTGGTTCCCTACTTTCAGCCTAATCCTGGAGGCATTACGTGTTAATTGGCGGAGCTTAAGCCCGGGCTTTGCCTCGTTTACCAGAGCGAGGAAACGAAAATATCAAATATTTCATTTCTTCGAGTGGGAAAAGAACCCACATCTAGCCGCACGCTTGTACCCCTGCCTCACGACTAGTGGTCAGATTTATTTCGTATACTTAGTATGTTTCATGAGTCATGAGCAAGCGAAGCCTTAGGAAAATGTGGTCCTTATAATATTTTATTGCTATAAACGTGACGGTTGCGGGTTCGATTTCCACTCCGGAAAATTATTTATTTTCACTTCAATGTCTAAAAAATGAGCGAAAAGCGAAAGTGGAGTGTATTAACATGAGGGAACCTAAGAACCTAGTGTTCTCAGTTCTCAAAACGCGAAAGTATAGAAAAAAATATATATTCTTTACAATAAAAAACTTTGTTTTTTGTGGTAAAGCATACGGCTTAGATGACTAAGCTGACTTATCTAATTAAAAACACGGCCTATAAAGCTAACAAAGGCAAGAGAGGTTTCAGTGAGCGTAAAACTTTGGCTCGTAACAATGGGATGGGAGGAAAAATTGTTCAATTATCCTAAAAGTTTGCTTTTGAAGTTAAAAAGACGTGTGGATATTAATTTTTAATGTTTATTATATTATGTTTTTGTTTTTGTTTTTATTCAATATTAACAATGATTACTTTGTAAGGTTAAACTTTTATAATTTGTGGGCATCGTCTTGTACATACGTCGCTAACAAAACCCGCTTTGAATTCTTATTTTTTTTAGCTTTACCGTATCTTGCATGTAGCAGGGTAGACAGGGTAAAAGAGGAAGCCTAGTGTTAAAACACTCCACTTCCCACTTTCCGCCGACTTCTGTAGCCATTGCATGTTGAGTGGAGGAAAACTCGTCGCCGCGTTTTTTTTATATTATTACGGTGTATCCCGCACATAGCGGGGTAGGCAAAGGAAACCTGGGAATCTGGTGTTAAAGCACCTCGTTCAGACATTTCCTTTTCCCACCTTTCGCCGAATTCTCGAGGTATTACGAGTTAAGTGGCAGAACTCAACACCGCGTTATGCCTTATTACCAGAGAAAGGACATGAAAATATTAAATATCTGATTCCCTCGAGTGGGAGCCGAACCCGCAATCTGTCGCGTTCATAGTCGCACGTTTGTTCTCCTGCGCCACAACTGGCCTCGTAGTTGTTTATATAAAGTTTAAAAATTTTTCAAAATTCTTTAACAATGTGCTCGAAACTATAATCTATAGGAGTTTAGGAGTGATATACTAGTATTTCTAAAAAGTTTAATAAACAACGATTTATTTCGTTTTTGTACGACATTTCTTAGGACAGCTTCTTCATAGTTTCATTATTAATTTCACATTGTTATATAAAAAGTTGGCTCTTAATACTTTCGGCTAAGATCAACATCTGTTAGAGTTTTTTTACGTTGTTTCTTCATTTAATTGCTTTCGTAATGGACAGCAATTAATTGGGTAATAAAAAGAAATGTCCTGTGGTATTTCGAAACAAATATGCCTCATTTAGTTTTATTTTTACAATAAGGGCACCCTGGCTTGTTACTACATGGGAACCTCTTACCGTTAAATGGGTAAGAGGTGGCCTACATGTCCTAAATTGGCATTGGACTTAATAAATCCTTTTACAAAACCAGCCGAACCTACTAACATCCTGCATCTATCGAAGTAATTAATCAGGTGTCGATATATCCAAGGAAAAAAAAATTTTGCTAATCTTATATTTTTATAGTTCAATAAAATATTTATAAAATAAATTAAAATTCTGAATGAAGTTTCTATCTCTACGCTATTCTGCATATAGTAGGTAAGGCAGAGAGAACCTAATGTTAAGGCACTCCGTTTTCTACGCACCGCCAAATTTTTGAAACGATGCGTATGAGTGAGAGAAATCATTGCCGCTATTTTTGCCGTTTCGAAAGCATAGAAATAAAAATATTTTATTCATTAAGTGAGAACCGAATTCACAGGCAGACTCTGTACGTTTGCGCCATAAAGGCCATCTTTATACAAATTAAAATAATAAATAAAATAAATTATCTCACATTTGTCTATCCTCTTCTATAAAGCTGTTAACTGTTAACGAAATATTAAAATAAAGTTCAACCGTCCATTAGCGTATTTAATAAGTTGTTAATATTTCATTAAGTTACAAAAAGTTTTTGTATTTACTTTGAATTGTAGTTAAAATTATGCTATTTTGGGAAACAATATGTAAATTTTTAGGGTTCCGTACCTAAAAGAAAAAAACAGAACCTTTATAGGATCACTATATTGTCCGTCTGTCCGTATGTCCAGACCATTTAACTAAAGATTGCGTAAAGGTATCAAGCAGAAACTGGAGGTTATCAGCAGAGCGAGACAGTATTTCACAAGTGGCAGGCAAATGTTATGGCGTGAAGCCAGGAGGTTCAGCCTCATAGTACCGTAGGAGTACTGTTCTCATCTCTGGGGTGGTGAACCCCAGTATCAGTTTGAACCATTTAATCGAATACAACGTAGAGCCGTTCGAATTGTTGGGGACCTCATGATCTGTGAAAGGCTTGACACATTGGCTTTGCATAGAGACGTCTTCTCGACGATTTTTATCTATGTAATTTAATTTAATAAACTTAAACCTTTAATTTATTAAACTTGACCCCTGTACAGCGTTGATTATCTGCCAACTTGAGATTCGTAAACAATTTAATTAGTCAAAACTGCGTGACAAACTTAGTATTCAAATAAAATTTCTAAGCATATAAAGTACTTGTGCGAGAATACATAAAAGAAAAATATAAGAAGAAAGTAGGTACTTACAAATATTATTTTGTCGTACGAATATTTGCTTTGAACTCGTTGTTTGTACATGTTTCTAAGCACTTGAGTATACTGATACGTGCCTTTTAATAAACATAAAGTTTTATAAAATATATTATTTATAAGGCCATCGTATCGCAGCGGTACAGTCTGACTGTAATCGCGATGGTAGTGGGTTCGCTTCTCACTGGGGAAATGAGTTATTTTTATTTCTGGGCTTCGATAATAAGACATAGCGCACCAGTGAGTTAAACCACTCAGCAATGTCTCAAAAGTTGGCTGTAAATTGGGGAATTTCTTAACATTAGGTTTCTATCTATGTATCCTATGTTGAAAATAGCGTGAAACTGTTTTTTTGCATGCATAAAACCCTACTTAAACCTACTAAATAACCTTATTATTATTTATATTTATCACAAGTTACATTATAATTTGGTATCATCAACTTTTAAGCCCATGGCCCTAAACGCATAATGTAATAAAATATAAGGGCCATAAACTGCGGGCCTGTATGGAGATAACGTAAAGTGTTTACATTCTTACATATGATACACGAAGGTTTATTTAGAGAATAATCTAGTGGAAATGGTATAGAATAATGGACAACAATTATGTTGTACATTCAATTCTTATTTAAAGTAATTAATTATTATATTTAAAAAATGGCAAGGCGATGAGTTCCGTCACTCAAAGCTCAATAACTCTTAAAAGTTGGGCGGAAAGTGGGGGGCGGATAAGTTGCTTTTGCCTACCCTTCTATTGTGAAGAGCGACTTTTAATAAGGCTGTCATAAGTGTGGAATGACTTTATTATATTATAAAAAACCGGTGATCTTAAAAACTTATAGCTAAAAAGAGGGGGAAAAAATTTAGTATTAAAGCCGGTGGTGTATCAGATAAAAGGGCTCTGGCTAAGCTAAGTTTGAATTTCCGAAAAATCTCGAGACCTCCAATTTTTGTACGGGATCCTCGATGGGCAAAACCGACTCACGCTTCTCCGGTTTTTTGATTTAATGTTTTATTTAAACTATCTGCAACGTATTTGAAAATGTTTTCACGTCAAAGTGAAATACATTTCATAATATTGTTTTGTAATTCTTATACCACTTCTAAAGTAAGTTCTTAGTGACCCAAATACCACCACCCAAAAGGATACGTTTGTTCATACATTACAAAGATAACAACACTATATTTATAACATTAATAAGGCCTCGTTGTAATAATTTCTAAAAAGCCCTCCATTTTTAATATGTTTTTATTAAGTCGACACGTCTACACACACATTGCTATGACGTATAAGAAACTGAATTTGACCTACTAGTACTTATTGTAGCATCATGAATATGAAATCAGCTTCATGGTGCATGGTGGTGGTGAGCCTAAACTCAAGTGATTTATCAGAAATCTATGAAGATTTCGACTATTTGGGTCCTGGTTCCTTTACCAGACCAGTTTCATGACACCATATTATTTACTGTGATCTAAGCTACGGATATCTACCAAGTTTCAAAAAGATTGAGACTGTCGTGGCGCAGGAGCACCACGCACCATACAACCCTACTTGAACCTACTAAATAGGTTTATTATTATTTATATTTATCACAACTTACATTATAATTTGGCATCATCAACTTTTAAGCCCATAGCCCTAAATTCATGATATAATAAAATATAAGGGCCATAAACTGCGGGCCTGTATGGAGATAACGTAAAGTGTTTACATTCTTGCATATGTTACATGAAGGTTTATTTAGAGAATAATCTAGTGGAAATGGTATAGAATAATGGACAATAATTATGTTGTACATTCAATTATTATTTAAGGTAATTCATTATTATATTTAAAAAATAGCTCTAAAAAAGCAAGGCGATGAGTTCTGCCACCCAAGCCTCAACAACTCTCAAAAGTTGGGCGGAAAGTGGGGAGCGGATATGTTCCTTTTGCCTACCTTGCTATTGTGAAGAGCGACTTTGAATTAGGCTACCATAAGTGCGGTATGACTTTATTATATTATAAAAAACCAGTAACCACCTGCACTCCATTTGCATGGACTTTAGGTTTCTTACAATTTAGCAATTCATATACTCAGATCTACGATCCCATGATTTACTGAAAAATCGTATTTCTACATTTATTTAAAAAAAAGATATGGCCGTTTATATCGCAGAAAAATGCGTATTTCGACACTATAAAGGAAATCAATAAATAAGATTCTTCCAGTTGATCTAGAATTATGAAGTTTGACAGCTAGCACCTGCAGTTAGGTAACACTAGTTCAGGAAAAAAATCTGAAAACTATACAATTGTGGTTAAATCTTAAAAAAATATAGCTTAAAAGAGGGGATAAAATTTAGTATTAAAGCTGCTAGTTCAAGTGATGTATCAGATAAAAGGGCTCTAGCTAAGCTAAGATTGAATTTCAGAAAAATCTCGAGACCTCCAATTTTTGTACGGAATCCTCGATGGGCGAGACCGACTCGCGCTTCTCCGGTTTTTTTTATTCAAACTATCTGCACCGTATTTGAAAATGTTTTACGTCAAAGTGAAATACATTTCATAATATTGTTTTGTAATTCTTATACCACTTCTAAAGTAAGTTCTTAGTGACCTAAATACCACCCAAAAGGATACGTTTGTTCATACATAACAAAGATAACAACACTATATTTACAACATTAAAAAGGCCTCGTTGTAATAATTTCTAAAAAGCCCTCCATTTTTAATATGTTTATATTAAGTCGACATGTCACAACACTACTATGTCATATAAGAAACTGAATTTGACCCACTAATACTTATTGTAGCATCATGAATATAAAATCAGCTTCATTCTGTATTCTGAATACAACAGGTTGGCAGAGGGAGCCTATTGCTAAGACACTAGACAAGAATTCCTCATCTACCGCCGAATTTTTTGAGGCACTGCGTGTTGAGTGGAGGAACTTAACGTCGGGCTTTTGTCTTGGTGAATTACATCAATGCTTGTACTTAGAGATATAAATTATATGAGCATAAACTCGAGTGATTTACCAGAAACATATGAAGAATTCGGCTATTTGGGTCCTGGTTCCTTTACCAGACAAGTTGAATGACACCGTATTATTTATTATCACCTAAGCTGCGGATAACTGTTAAGTTTCATGAGGATTGAGATCGTCAACGGTTGTGGGTTCGATCGAAAATATTAAGAAATAATAATTGATTCCTTCAAATGGGGACCCATAGATAGGTTAAGGAGCGTAGAGAAGCACGTAGAAACCGTCGAAATTTCTATGGGAAAAGATGAAAATCGAATTTTTAACTGACTTCTGTAAAAAGGTTCTCAATTCCACTGTATTTTATTATTTTATTAAAATAAGCAAAATATCAGTCAAAAAATCAATAAACTCAAAGATTTTCTTCGTCAGAATTTAAATTAGAATTATTGTTTAACCTATTTGGTTGCAAAATTTTATCCAAATGTATAAATATTCATATTCTTGTGATATACTCGTAGTGTGACAAACATACACACTTGAAATTCTTATCTTTAATATAACTGAGATTAAGTTTTTACATTCACTATATAAATTACTTTGGTCACGTTCTTTGCTACGTGACTAGTGTTCGCGACAACCGACGCGCATCATCGGCTGTGAACTCGTCACAACATGTTAGAGACTGTTTAGTTTGGCAAAAAGTGACGTCATACCACTCTCGTAATTTTGAAAGTTATTATTAGTGTCTTTTCTAAATTAATAGTGTTTTTTCCTTTGTAAATAAGTAATTACATTAAATAATAAATATAAATAGATTTGGGTTCCGTTTTAGATAATAATTTTCGACTTTATATCGTATTTGAATAGTTGTACTATGATTTGCCGCATTAATCGCTTTTTATATAATAGTAACTTCCGTATAGTAAATTTTATTATTAATTATTGTTTGTCATAGTTTTCTGTAACAAAATAACAGATTTGTATATTCCTAATGTGTGTAATTAATTTTAGAGAGAATTTTCATTGTAAAAACTCATGTAAAAATTCGTCATCGTAACAGCATTTTTCGTAATTTAATAATAGATAATACTTAAAAATAGTATAAATGTTTTAATACATAGATAGATAGATATTTTTATGTTCTTTAATATG
>HE671900.1:0-13478 GCA_000313835.2 Heliconius melpomene melpomene
CTAAGATCTCTGGATCTACTGGTCCGATTTTCATTGTTTTTGTTTTGTATGAAAGCTGCATTCTTCAGAAGTGCTATAGGCTATATAACATTACATTACACATATATACTAATATATTTTAAAGTACATTCTAATTTGACATGCAATTTATTCTGCCATGTTAATAACAACCGTCGTTGCTACGCGACCGCTACCGCGACGTTTTGATGTTCATCCTTATGAAAATAAATATAATAGTCACTTTTAGCATTTTATCTAGATTGAAATTATAGTTTACTGGATAACATACTAATAAATAATTAAGGAGATGTCACTGATTCCAAATGACCTAGCCACCTAGCGGGCGGCACAGTATGACCGACGCGAACGGGCAGATGACGTTGACGGTTTTATAATTTTTCATACATTTTCGAACTTTATTTAGCTGTTTATAATTAATTTAAGCTACACTTTGATTCTCTTCTTATTTTATTTGATATTGCCCGCTAAAATTATCCTGCTTAATAGAGAGAAATGTTTAGTTATTTCGTAGAGTCGATATCTATGTACGCACGCACGGAAAACTTTAGGTACTTTTTCTAATATTAAGAATATCTATCCTTTAGTTACTTTTAATCCTTTTGTTGGTTAATTTCAATAACTCAGATATTTTTTTCTAATAATGTGTATCTACTTATTATTCTTTTTGATTATTTAAGCTTATATTTACTTACTAATTCTATTGAAAATTGAAAATAATTTAATGAATATATTTAATAAATATTCTTATAGTTGAAGCAGGCGTAGCCGCGTCCGGGTCCACTAGTATAATATAAAAATAGTTATAAAAATAATTTAAAAGTCTTATAAATTAAATCAGCTTCATGCTATCCCGCATATAGCAGGGTAGGCAAGGGGAAGCCAGTGTTAAAACACTCAATTCTGATATAAATCAAAGAAAATATTGGTAATTTTATGCTAAAACATTAAAGGTTGAGTTTAAACTAAGTGTAGAAAGCATACCGCCAATATAACCAGTAACTTAGCATAAACTGCAAGTTGACTGACACCGGCAATCCCCAAGTTGACTGAAATCAATTAGGTGACAATAACTTTGCCAATTTGAAAGCTATAATAGGTTTAGATTTACTATATTGCATATTCCAAAGGTAAAATGTCAGTGTTTTTAATTATATATTTTTTTTCAATAATATGGAAAATTAATTGAGTATTTTATAATATTTCCAGTTTATAAATGTATTATTTTTATTATTACCGAAATGTTAAATATTTGAATTTGCTAATTTTAAAACGGCATGTAAAGTTGAAAACTATAGAGCTTTTTTATATGTCTATTTTAAATACAATACAATGGTTGTATAAATAAAAAATAAGAGAAAAATGTCATTAGAATTTTATATAAATTGAAACTTTGTTATAAAATATTAACTTGACATAAGTATTTGTATATATTATCTTATTAAATATAAAACAAAATTGTAATATAAGTACATTATTTACCTATGCTTTACATCTCCATGTGAACTTTAGCTTTCACCGACGTAACATAAAGTGGTTTGCGTAACATCTGTCAAGACGCCTTCGCTAATACGATTATAAGTGTACCTATACATAGGTAGGTACCTAGAGAGTACCTAGAGGTACCTAGAGGCTAGAGTGCTCGCAACTGACACTTTTGATATTAACGTCTGAACTATCTAGCAAAATGCCGTGGAAAATGAAATTGATGTGCAAGCGACGTCTGAAGCAAGATGGGTTTGATGGCATTTATTATGGATGTAAGTTTTATCTACGAGGACATCGATGTTTTAATATGGACAAATATATTTTTTAAGAACGAAAATATTTCGTTAATTGTTTTATATTTTTAAAACTACGCTACGTTCCAATTTCTAAACGTTTTCTAAAAAAAAAAAATATATTTGTGTTTTTTTTTATTCTGTCTCTTTCCTAGTAAATAATCTATAACCATAATAATGTACTAAATAATTGTTATTATATACGGATACATCATATTATAGGTTTCAAACCACTTTAACTAAAATAATAACCCACTTTCAGTTTTGTATGACAAAGACTATAAATTCAATTTAAATTTAAACAAAATCAATATTCTACATTGGCGTACAAAAACACGTTTTATTGACTTAAACAAATTTAGTCTATTATAAGGCATTATTTTATCAAGAGACGAGAATCGGTTCCTTATTTAATCTCGACATTCTTGAGTAAATCCATTGGCTCCTCCGGCAAAATTAACCCGAACCTTCCTACGTTGGAAATTATATTACCAAGTCCGCTTTTAATATTATTTATGTTGGAAAACTTTGTCTACTGTACTAATAGCAGCTTTTATAAAATTTTCTATCTATAATTTGTCTTTAACAATGAAAAGATTAATTAAAACGAAGTTATAAAAGTTTGTTCACATAAGCTAAAAAGATTCAGAATTATAGAAATTTTAATATTTTCCTTCAATATATCAACAGGAACCTTACAATTTATAGGTTTTATACCAATACTAGCGGCCCGCTCGCGGTTTCACCCGCGTGAACTATGTTATTATTAATTTCTGTCTCCATGAGTACCTACTAGCATTTGTAGTAACGAAGTTTCATACAATTTTTCAACCCCTATTTCTTCCCCTTAGGAAACGAATATTACAAATTCCCGTCTTAGCGAGCACCTACCTCCTATAAGTAACTCCTATGCAAAATTTGAGATTAATAGCACATGTAGTTTCTGAGATTTCGTGATGAGTGAGTGATCTTTCGATTTTATATATATAGATATAGAAGATATAGGTTACCTAATAATAATTGAAGAAACTTTTCTAAAATATATAAATTTTAAATCTATATAAATTTGCATACGTATGTTTACACTATAAAGTCATAATGTGAAATACAGAGATAATGTACGTAGTGACCTGTGAGAGACGACTGTAACCCTTTTAACGCCGGTGCCGGTGCCGGTGCTCTCGACCGGAAGCTTTCAGTAAGTACGAAAGGTGAATTAGGGTGTTGGAGTTAATTTATGTACTGCACGCGTATAAGGTTGTTTTATGAAAACTTAATTTTACTAAAGTATGTAATATATTTTAGTATTGATTATAATGTTAATTAAATATATAATAGATTTTAAGATATGAATAAAAACATTTTTTTAGAATGCGTACAAAAGTTATAGAAGTAAAAAAAAGTATATATATAAAATATCGTGTTGCAAAAATTTTTATAGGTTTACTTAAAAAAACATTGTAGATAAGGTTTATATTAACAAATTAAATTAATTATTTACTAATAAACATGTCGAAACAAAAAATAATTAATAATTAATTAATAAAAAACATTGATCTAAATTAGCTTGTAACTTAATATGACATAGTATAAAATTTAGAATGTTTTAATATGAACTTAATTACGAAATTCCATTACATCATAGGTGTTTTACGAACAACTTTTTACATTTCATATTCACAAGTTTATCAGCAACATGCATTGGCTGGACACCTCGTTAACCTTTTGTAACTTTAAAATGTCGCTCTTATCACCAAAGATATACTCGAAGCTTGCGTAAATGCCCCACAACCAGTTATACTTTCGCTAATAAACTTGATATTTAATTTCAATTAAAAAATAATAATACTAAATTATGACTCTAGGTGCGATATAGCTTTATAAGCGTGTTTGTAATAGTCTCATTTATGATAGGAACATTAAGGCACAATACATTCTGTTATATGTGTGACATAATACATTGAATAACTAGCTACAACCCGCGCGGCTTCGCCCGCATGAACTATACGAACATTTATTTAATGTTATTTAATGAAATGGATGTAGGGAAAAATAGTTTAATATTTTAGTGTGGTTTTCTATATATATGTCAATAAAATTTAAAAATCACAAACAGATACCTACTTAAATCGTATGTATATGTATGTATGTATAAATTAGTATAATAATATTATACAGAATATTATGTCATCAGTATTCATTACAGATTAAAAATAAAATGAAGGACGAAAGAAAGTAGGTCGAGATAATATTAACGATAACACTTAACACCTAGCCAAAGTAGACAAATTTAAAAGTATATATTTTTATATTACCTAATAAAAAAATTTTTAAACTACAATAAAAATCAGTTTTACACTGAATCCCGGAGCCAGCAGGCTAAGCAGAGGGAATCTAGTGTTAAGACCCTCCTTGACCACGCTTTTCGCGAATTCTGGAAGCATTGCGTAATGAGTGGCGAAACTTAACGACTCGCTTTGCCTCGATACCAGAGCGAAGAAATGGAAATTTAAATAAATATTTCAATTCCCCGAGTGGTGATCGAACCCACAACCAGTCTCTTTTACAGTCACACTTAGTGTCCCTGCACTACTTTTTTGCTGATAGGAAGAAATAAAATAAAGTCACTCGTATAGTCAGTGACACCGTCCGTTCGTGGTTAATCTGTTAATGTGTCGCCTCGAGCGTGAGTAATCAGCTCCAGCGTCGGGTCATCGCGTAAATTAGCTGTAAGGGCACGGAAATGTAAATCATTTGGTATTATCTTATGCAAACGTTTCAGGAAACTGGCTTCCGAATTGGAAATTGAAACTGAAATTATTGTTTCGGATATTCTATTTACCCTATTATGTATTATAGATTAAGGTGTACTAATTAATATAATTTTAGGCAGAGGGAGCTTAGAGTTAAAACACTCCGCTCCACACTTTCCGCCCAATTCTGGGGGTATTGCGTATTGAGTGGCGGGATTCAATGCCACGCCTTGCCATGACACCAGAGCGAATAAAGTAATAAAAATAATAGTTCATTTCCTCGAGTAGGAATCGAACCCATAACTTGTCGCGCGCCTGGGCCACGACTGGCCTCTATATATAATTATAACTTCCAAATGCTTATGATTTAAGTCATATACGACGAGCTGATTTAGATTAACAACGATTCTTCGAATACAATATCAATAGTAGTAGAGTACCTTAATATACACTTATAATATTTTCCAGAACTAGAAACCACTTTTTCATTCATTCATATCATAAATTTAAAAAAAGTCGTCTTTACTTTTAAAAGAGATTACTTAAAACACACATATTACAAAGAAAACTCCCACTAGCTAATATCAAAGAAGGTATAATAATGTATTACCGCGAACGGTGTGTACCGAGACCTGTCATTGTAACGTTGCTAGTTTCCTGTGGAAAGTGAAAATTTTCTTATAAATAAATATGTAGGAGAAAACCCGTGATCAACTATCTGGTTGTAGGTATACTTAGAGCAAACTTTCTTTCAAATTAAAATCACTTATGTTTATTACTGATATGGTATCTAAATATACACACAGTTTAAAAAATATCTTTTGACTTACTTTGATATATCTTTATGATATTTAAAAGAAACAATACCTCATAGATATATATTAGAGAGAGGGAACCTGGAAACCTAGTGTTAAGAAACTTCGTTTCCATTAAAACACTTTCGTTCGAGTGAGAGTGGCCAAACTCAACACTTTGCAGCGACACTAGAGCGAAAAAATAAAACGTAGGTACGTCTACTTTATTAAAAAAATTAAGAACACTAAGTTTTTAATAACAAACTAATTTCGCAATATAACAATTCATATACAGTTTACAATATAATTATGTAAATGTGAGACTTTCTAGCTTCTTAAGCCCCGGGCCCCGGCGTGGGGTAAAAGGAGGAGAAGGAGATCAAAGTACACCACATCCCTCCACTCAATATATAATGGACCCTCCACTTTGAGGCATGTCTACATTAATTTCGCGAACGTTTAAACGATACAAACGATGACAGCTATTTGCTATGCGTAATTAAAGTTGCATTCAAAGGATTCAATTATCACAATTAGAACTAACATGTTAATATGAGATTTTGTAATTTTGAAATTTGAGAGGGATAAAATGAGTTAAATGATTTAGAAATGCCAAACTTATAATTATTTTGATAATATTAATTAAAAAGATGGTGTGAGAAGTTCTCTATTCATAGCTAGTAGTTAATCCTCTTGAATCCAATTGCGTGTTGAGTGGTAGAACTCAACGACGCCAAAACCAAATAAACTTATATATTGTAAGAAAAATTCGAAATATTTCCATTCAAATTTGGTCCATCCTAATGGTATTGCAAATTTAATAATATAAACTCAAATTCCACCTTCTTCGGAGCTCATGGAACCGTTGTATAATAAAGATAATAACTGAGCTTTCGGGGTAACTCAATCCTCGATGTATTTTTACTTTATTTTATCGCCGACATTACTTTTGTAATAATCTTGTTATTATACTTTTTATGTTAACCTTTAAACGACTGTGGCAGGAACGTGATGGGCTAATAATGTTTAATGAATACTGATTATTTATTTTATTTGTTTTTAATGTGATTTTTTAATAAATGTTTTATATTTTTACATAATAAAACTATATGACTACTAACACTAGGTTCCCATGTTCCCTCTGCCTATACTGCTATATGTTATGAGTACAGTGTGAACCTAAAAGAGCATTGAAAAGACCAACTCCCGAATTTCTTTGTGGCTCTTCACTGCTCAAATTTACTGCACAACTAACTTCCTTGCTGGTGATGCTTCATGTTCATTAGACGATTTAGAAATGCTAGTAAAAGTTACTTATTTATATAGTACCTACGTAGTCTACGTAATATTGAAATTATATATTAATTTAAAACACTATGAAGCAACACAAATAAATTAAAAAGATGTTTATAGCAAAAACTTAAAAGCAGAATTTGTAAAGGATTTTAGTTGAATAATTCCATTCAATTCAACTCGCGCCGTCTACTCGCAACTTCAGAATATTTAAAATATGCAAGAACAGTACAAAATTTATCCATTGCAGTCCTCTAAACTTTGAAGACATTAAAATCTATTTGAATCTTGGAACTTTTGACGGAAATAGTTCCTCGAATTCCATATCTTAGAGTGAAATGGGAAGTCCAAACGTGCCTTATGTCTGAGGAGTAGGAGCTATGCTGGTTCGAAACAAAATTGTCGGTCGGAGATAGTGCTCGAAGCGTTTACGGAACATTTTATTGATGCAATAAGCACTTGACGGCGATTGCGACGAGTGTTGAATTGGATAAAATAGAGGGAGCGAATTTAAATATAGTGATAATTGTTATCTATTCGAATGGTATGTTTTACTTAGGGATCTTAGAAAATTTACCGTATAATATGCCAATAAGATATGCTGATTATTCTTATATATTCGTTGTTTATTTTAATAGACCTTAAAAGGAAAGAATGTAAAAATGCTTTGGAATATATATTCCATAACAGTTTTTAAATTATATATGCTTAGAACATTTTTTGTAACAATTTACTAAGAGGACATTAAAGTTTTCAGCTATATATAAACAAACAATTATATTTTGCTCTTAAAATATTTTTTGTACTGTTTTCATATAATAATTGTAAGCAACATGGTCATGGTCTAATTCAATTCGTTTTATTAAATAACCATTTATTAATAACAATTAATAACGATCCAGTTATTTAAAGAATTATTAATTTCAAATAAACTTAACCTGGATTAGTAAAATTAATCAAACATAAAATCATTTGTTATTCAACGAGTAACACTTTTGTAGTCCATTAGCATTCGGTTGATTGACCCAGAAACGACACATTTACATTATTCATTGTGGACATAACCATTCATTATTAGTTCCTTTTGTATAATATATGTATGTATGAATTAAAAAAAATCTTAGTAGGGACTTTCCCTATAAATAAACAAATTAATAAAAATATAGAGTAAAATTGACAAAAATATTAACGTTCTGCTTATCTTAAAAATAAATAAACAATTAAAATTAATTATTTTGTAGTATTTGGTCATTTTTATTAATTTATCAATAATATTAATTTATATAAAAAAAACGCTTATAAAGTACTATAGAAAATAATTTCTATTATATATTGTAAGTATTGTATTAAAAAAATAATAAATGTACCTAACATTAGATAAGCGAAATATTCTAGACTACAAAACAGCACTAAATTTATTCACCAAACGCTGTTAGCTTTGCGTCGTAGATATAATTTAAAATTAAATCCCCAGCACTAGAGTTTTCCCTTTAACCATATTAAAATTTCCTCTAAAATCTTTTCGGTCTCAAGACGGTTTCGCTGCAGTCCGTTTTAGCATACTCGTATATATAAAGTTGACCGATCACCTAATACAGTTTGGTCTGTATAATTTTACTTTTAAATAAAAACAATTGATTATATAAAAATAAAACTTTTATATAAAAAAAACATTTATTTTATACATACAAAATAAAAGTTATTTTTATACTATGATATTACGTAGGTACGGTAGTACCTACGTACTTCGTAAATATTATGGCTTCTTCGAGTGATAAAAGAGAAAAGAATACTTATCAGATTCCTTGTCGATAATCTCCGGCAATTTAACATATCACAGGAAGTTATATTAAATTTATTTCAAAATATTTTCAATTTGAACTTGTAGAGGAAACCTGGGAACATAATGTTAAAACATTCCGTTCCCAACAAAAAACTTTGATGCGTCACTTTCCGCAGAATTCTTGAAGCCTTTCATGTTACCACAGCGAACACACAATAATATTAAATATTTCATTCCCATTATAGGGAATCGAACTCACAACCATTACATTTACAGTCACACGCCTACCCACCTGCACCACGGCAGACCCAACGCTATATTCATACTTATAATACTTTGAAATAGAAAAAGAAATACGTTTATGCAGAAATGCAAGCTTGTACGACACGTTGCCGACAAAGCATTTTTGAAATTTATCCACTTTTTATCCTAATTTTAGCTAGCAAGGGCAGTTCATTGAAATTCCTTAGGCATTGTTTTTATATTCCTTTACGTTTTGGTTTATATTATTACGAACCTGAGCACGGTTTAATTAAAAAAGTTCCTTCTCTCCTATTTATTTTTAGTCCACCTTTTAATCTACGTTTTGATATTCAGCTTTTTCATGTGTTTAAAGATGACTTTTTTATTTCCAGTATGAATAGCTAAAATATACTGAACTAAAATACAAAATGACCGTCGTGAAGACATAAAAAATCAGCGGAAAGTAGGGAACGGAGTATCTTAACACTTCCCTCTGTCTATCCCGCTACAAGCGGGATACAGCGTTCACGCTGATAAAAAATAACATAAAATCTAAGAACATACGATACATTTCTAATATAACGGAATATAATTCTAAATTTAGTTCTATAATATTAAACTTAGTCGAAGTAACATTTGCAAGACATGTGTAGTTCCATGGAATTGCAAACTAGGTTAGGTCAACGAATCGTGTCTAATTTACGACCGGCCGACCGAAAATAAGAAATCCATTGAACAGCTGTTTCTTATAAATATGTAAATTAACTAATATACAGTATTTTATTTAAAATTTTATATGCAAAAAAATTGTGAGGTTTCATAACCATTCGCTTATTCCGCATACTTTAATACCATTAAAATGTTTTAGCAATGTAGTTCAATAAAATTATTAAACATATTCCATTGGAAGTAACAACGAAGGTTTTCGTTTTATTTAAAACGGCTAAGATAGAAAAATCTTTATAATATTATTAGATATTAATATTCGTTTAATAGTAAGTAGGTATGATATCTATCAAAGTAAACGCGACAGATCATGGGTTTAGTTCCCATTCGAGGATTTTCTCGTAATTCAATTAATTTCATTTGAAATTTTCAATATTTTGCTTTCCTCGCTCTGGTAACGAGGCAACGGCAAAGGGCAACGTTCAACACGCAATTCCTCCGGAATTCAACGAAAAGTGGGGAACGAAGTGTCTCAATGGGAACGAACTGTCTTAACTCCAGATAGGTTCCCAGATTCCCTCGGCTTACTCTGCTATGTGTGGAATGCAGCGTGAAGCTAAAAAATTAAAAAAGATAAATATCTATACATAAGTAGTTATCAAACCATTTTACTATAAAAATCCTTAGATATTTTAAAATGAAAATAAATAAATTGTACGTTCACCAATAATTAATAGTATTACTGCCTCAGTATATGATTCATTGACTTACGAGTACAGTTCGCATCGATTTTGCATTCCGCAAACTGATGAACGATGTTATACGAACATACGAGTATACCACGAACTTTCACACTAAAGCAAACTGTGTTTATATGCTGTTATAGTTTTAGTATAGATTTTTTTTAACTTTACGCTGTATTCCACATTTGGCAGGATAGTCAGAGGAACCTAGTGTTAAGACACTTTGTTTTTTTCTTCGTTTTCTTCATTTATGAGGCATTGCGTGTTGACTGGCGGGCCAACACGGCCTTTTGTAGGTATAAGATTTTTGTCTTGATTCTCCTCCTTTATCTATTTAATATAGATAATTGTATACCAAAATGGGCTTGGAATCCATAACTACTGGGTGTACGTCGCCGAACATAATCGAACGACGATCAATCGAGCTTATCATAATTGAAGTTTATCAGCTATACATTAGGTGTCATGTCAAAAGTAAAATTATTAATAAGAATCGATTCGTTTTTTATTTAAAACATCTAAGGTTAAAATGATATCTTGTTTCTAATAAAAGTCAAATTGAAACCCTTTTCTTTGGTATATTATTATGGCGAAACGGCAGAGATCAAAAGTCTTCACTTCCGGGGTATAAATCTCAACAACTGTCATCGAACAGAAAGGAGCTAACGGATCATAAATCAACATTAAGACAAAGAACTGATATTAAGTACGAAATACATTTAACTTTTCGTTTGTAACTGATACCCTTTTATAGAAATAGTTGAAAAGTTGTCCTTTTTTGGAAAAAAATATAAAAAGAAAAATCTTTAAAATCTATAAATTTAAAAGCGTGAACATTTAACAAGCAACTATTTAATTTATCTTCTAAACTAAGAGTGTGGGTGTTTTTTTAATATCATTATAGTTTGACATTTACGTCCAGAAAGAAAGATTTTCACTACATAAATGTGTCTATATAGGCTTTTAATGCTGAATATGTACCTACATAAAGTCAATCATTGCATTTTGTACTGTGAAAAGTGTTAAGTTGCTAAGCTAAGTGCGTACTTCAGTTTAAGTAAACATATAAAAAAAACAAAATTGGTATAAAATTTACATATTTATCCAAAAATATACCTAGAACACAGAAAAACTGTATAACTTATAGCTTCTAAGAACATATTTGAACAACATCTTGAGCACAGGGAAGTTGACTAATTTACTTCGACAATGTTTGCCGTATCGCCAGAACAAACATATGCCATCAGCTATTGTGTGAAAGTAGGTCATAAGTAGATTTTTCTTGTCATTCCCATGCACATAAAATAATAATTGCTTAAGTGTATACAAGATATTTAATATATTTAGACTAGAATAAGTTATTTTAATAAGGTAATTTCTGATATTATGACAAAAAAAAAAGACATTTTTACTTTGGAATAATCTTCACGATGGGAACGATTTTCAATTCAACTTAGGGACAATTCAAAATTTTTAAATGTAAAAAAAGGGCTAATTTGATGAGAAAAAGTGCATAAAATATTTCATAATGGCTCTACACTCTAAATAGACAAAAAATAGACGAGAAAATTATATCAGTACGAGAAAAAAACATGCAAAAATGTAGCTAAAAAATATTAATAAAGCGCTTATACAACCAGTAGTCAACTAATTAATTCATTTACCAAGCAACACAATCAACCACATTAATTAAGCCTATGTAAATATCACATGTCTACGCCAATAGAAGCGACATTCTACCGTAATTAAATCGTACAATGTTTGCCTCGGTGCTCGGTATCATCAGCAAACATGGACTATCGGCTATTGTTTGGAAGTGGGTCACTGATAACACGGATTAGCTGGACAAACTCATTGTAATCAATGAGTTGAAATAAATCAGCTTCACGCTGTATCCCGCACACAGCAGGGTAGGCAGAGGGAACCTAATTTTAAGACACTCCGTTCCACACCCATTTCCCTCATTGATTCAAGTTACTTATGAAATTTCTGGTCAGCTTATACATATCGCTTTTTAGTTGTAGTTGTGGGGACACTTGCTACTTACCACTAGGTGGGTGAAGTCATGCCATGTCTTTCGATTGTAGATATGGGACGTACCCCACGATTTTATTTTAGTAATCGTAATTTCCATGAAATTATTTTTTAGCTTTTAGTACCTTTATCTGCAATATAAAACCGTTTAACTTAAAATTTTTTTTTACTTTTTTATTTTTAAGTTTTTAGTTTTTATTTCTCATGCTATTCAATTCGTTGAGTGCCTCATTATTGCAAGGTTAATGGAGAATGTTACGATCGACCCCCCAGAGGTCCAATAGAGGGGCAAGGCTATGTACAACAAGATGTGCCTGAATCTTGAGGGGAAAACGCTACCGACATATCATTTTTATCCACCCTAATCCCATACAGTTCTCGGCGCGCTTTTACCTTTTACCTTAACTTGGGTGGTGTACCCCTAGCGACGTCTCATTTTTAGCCACCCTATAGCCACACAGTCCTCGACAGTATACCAGATCTTGACTTAGGTGGGAGATTCATATTGTAATTTTGTATAGTATACTGTATTATACTTACCAAGCCCTTTATTTTGGTACCCATATTGATGGGATTGAAAAACCTAACTGTCCGCCATCTTGTAGTGTTGGCCATCTTGGATTTTGATTTTGTATAGTCCACTGATTTCTAATTGACAAGCCCTTTCATTTGATACCCATATTGATGGGATTGAAAAAACTAAGTTGTCCGCCATCTTGTAGCGGCGGCCATCTTGGATTCACAATAATATTGAATATGGATAATTGTATTGGCACCAGAATCAAAGGCGTATACCAAATTTCAGATCAATCGGTTAACGGGAAGAGGGTTAAATTCTAATTACTAAATTTGACCCAAACAAACAAACGGGGTGAGCTAAATAAAACCGTTTAAAAAACAAAAGTTTTTCACATATTTCATAAATATCAAAATTTATACTTTATAAATATATGGACACGTTAATTATATTCATTATAGAAATAGTTGAAGAAAATTCTTTGAATACCACGTAGCTTGAGTGAGTGTAGCTTATGTGATTACATAATAAGAATACATCAGACCATTGTGGCATAGTGGCATAAGCGTTTAAATTTAAGCACGACGGTTGTGAGTTCAATCCCACTTGGAAAATTGAATTATTATTTATTAACGTAAGTCGTAACAAGGCAGAGCGCGACGTTGAGTTCCGGGACTCAACATGCCATACCTTGAAATTCGGGGAAAGGAGTGTCTTAACAAATTTAGGGGTCCCCCTGCTTATCCTGCAATATATGATTACATTATGACATTTTTTACAAAAAAATATAGAATTATACTCAATATAAGAGATTGAGGGCAATACATAGAAATAATATATGTATATTTTAAGC